>SNQJ01S0018812.1:0-16611 GCA_010110895.2 Picea sitchensis | reverse complement strand
AAATGTCCTGCTATCTGACTGTAGTGAGCCTCCCATATAATATTTGCACGCTCGCTTGCAGGAACACAGATATGGCCTGGATGTCATAAAAATTCATCCTAAATGTGAAAATTGTTGACATTCATGCATGTTCCCAAGAGATTATAGGTTGTGGTGAAGTCGATATATTTTTGATAAAGATGGGGCCACTCAAATGCCTCATGCCCACAAGAATGGAGCATGGTGGTGAGTGCAGCCATGGGAGGTTGACTAAGGCAGTCAATGACATGATTTGTGCTCCTTGTATTATACTTGATGTTGATATGGAACTGCTACAGGTAGGTGGACCACTTCTGATTATGGTTGTTCTTCAACTTCCCATGTGTTTGTATGAACTGCAAAGGCTTTTGATTAGTGTGGATGCTTGCCTCCTTTCCCAGAATGTAATGTTTCCATTGACGACATGCTTGTACAATGGAATACATTTCCTTATCATAGATGGGATGTTTCTGGATATTATTTGAGAGTGTCTCACTATGGTATGCTAACGAATGATCGTGTTGAGTGAGAAATTCACCTACAACGTAGTTGGATGTATCAGTCACAATATTGAATGGTTGTTGTAGATCGGGTAAGGAGAGTATTGGAGCTTAGCACAAGCGATGCTTCAGATCATAAAATGCTTGTTTTTGTTCCTTCCCCCACGTGAAATTTTCCTTGACACCGCCCTTGGTCAATTGGTTGAGGGCCCATGCAATGTGGGAGAATCCCAACACGAACCTTCGGTAGAAGTTGGCAAGTCCCAAGAATCTTCGAAGCTCAATGAGTGTGGTCGAGGCTGTCCAGTCACGGATGCCTTGGATCTTAGCTAGATCGACATGTACCCCATCCTCATCAACAATGTATCCCGAGTATTAGACCATCTTCATTCCAAAGGATCATTTTTCCAAGTTGGAATATACCTCGTGCTGCCATAGAGTGCTCAAAACCCATTGAATATGTTGCATGTGCTCCTCCCAAGTTCTGTTAAAGATGAGGATGTCATCCAAATATACCACCACAAAATAGTTGGTGAACGGTCTCAATACATCATCCATCAACATCATGAAAGTGTTTGGTGCATTTGTTAATCCAAGGGGCATGAACAACCATTCAAAGAGACCTTATTTAGATTTGAAAGTTGTCTTCCATACATCAGTTGATTTGATGGGAACCTAGTGGTAGCTAGACTTTAGGTCAATATTGCTGAATAGATTTTCACCCTTGAGTTGTTCAAGAAAGTCATCAATTCTGGGAATTGGGTACCAGTTCCTGACTATGATTTTGTTTAATTCTTTGTAATCAATGCAGAGCCTCCATGTCCCATCTTTCTTTTGCACCAATATAATTGGGCTTCCATAAGGGGAGGAACTGGGTCAGGTGTGCCTATTTTGAAGCAACTCTTGGATATGATATTGATTTCATCATTTTCCATCAATGAGTGATGATAGACTGCTCCATTAGGAAAAGGTGCACTAGGGTTTAGATCAATTGGATGCTTGACTTGGCAATGCATAGGTACCCTGACAAGTGAGGAGTAGATGTCTATGTACTCTTCGATGATATCATTCCCTTGATTTTACTACGAAGAGAGGATCTTTGTAGAGGCCACATATGTGGAAGCGACTTTCTTCTTACTATGAGCACAGATCACAAAGAAGATGAACTTCCTGGTCTGTGAAATAACCTTACTACACTTCTTAGTATATATTAAAGAAATAGTGGTAGGCGGCACTACCTCTGGTATCCTGTACAATTGTCTAGCCAAAGTAATAATGACACTATGTGGTATAGACTCATACACAACATGTCACTTACACAAATATGGTTGTCCTAAAAGNACCTCATCTTTGAAAGACTTGATGCCATAGGGCATATGGGACTGTTGGATGACGTGGAGATCTCTTCCTTGGCGAAGCTAGCCGATGGTGTAGGGTTGTGGGTGTGGTGTCATCGGTAGGTCTAGTCACTTGATGAACTTTTTTGATATCACATTCTTATGGCTGTCTCTATCGACAATGAAATGAAGTGGAGCCCACTTTACCCACATCTATGAGTGAAAGAGGCATCCCCCTTCCTATGGTTCTTTTGGTTAACTTGGATGGAATTTGGTGGTAGCAATAGTGGCACCAAGTTCAACATTGATAATCCCCTTACCTCCTTATGGATTTTATCTAGAGTCAAAATCTTCCTCTGACTCAGAAGCATTCAGTTCGGCCACCAGTGATTGCTTGGAGTGACATTCTTCGATATTGTGCAAAGGGATATTATGGTATTCCAATCATTTTCCCATGTCCTTATTTGAATTATCATTACCCTTCTTGTGTTGCGGCTTAGACTGGATGTCTTGAGAGTGGCCAATATTTTCCTTATCCCTTGTTTTGTGGGTTGGGGTCACCTTTTCCCTGCTTCGGTTGTGAAGAGTTTGTAGATCCAAACTCTCGCCTCTTTTTCTTAAATTTATTCTCGATCTTGACATCATATCTATAATTCGTACCCAATTATATGATGTCCAAAAATTCCATTTTTGTTTGAATGTATCTATGAAAACAGCCACATTATTTGATCATTATATGTTTCTCAAAGTCTTTGATACCCAATTTGGTGCATAGGATATGGAAAATATTGGTGAAATCTGGTATTGTCTGGTCCCTTTCTTGACGCAGGGTGGTCCATCTTGTGTAGTGGTCCTCATAGCTCTGAAAAGGGTAGTATTATTCTTTAATGACATCCCTAAAGGAATCCCATCTGGGAGTGATCGCTAATATTTAAAAATCTTCTATGGCCCTTTGCGCATAGTAAGTATCCCACCGGTCCTTAACATGGGGGAAAACCTTGGGGAGTGAAAAAGTAATCTTTTCCCTATTGGAAAAATTGTGGACCGAAAAATACCGTTCAAGAAGATTCAACCATTTATCTATAACATATACATCTATCAAGATTTCAAATAATGGAATATCAAAATTTAAATGTACCTTGAAGGGGGTTGCATGGCCTCTTAATGAAGATGTGTCTCCTATGGGAAGTTGTTGAAGGATCTGTGCAAAGTTGTCCATCATTTTGTTCCTTTGTTGTGAAAGAGCTTCCTTGAGAAACATTTTAAAAGGATCTTCTACTCCACAATATTTCTTTTTGTCCCTTTTGGGTTTTTTTCATGATCGACACAACCGATCTTAAAAAGGCTCGACTGGTTTGAGTCCCAACTTCTTTTACGCAGATCTTGTCAGGGACATGCACGAAGAAAAACAAATGAAGAGGAGAGTAATTTGATACCATTGATACAAATTTGTGAGAGAAACAAAAGGAATAACATACTGAATATAATAACACAAAGATATAGATAACAACAACAGATATCCAGTGAACAATAACTTCTATTGAATAAATAAAAGATGTTGAAACTGTAAAATTGCCGAACTGGAAACAACTTGCTCGAATGGTGGTAGCTATCTCTGAGAATAGATGTGTCCGCTATGCGCATCCATCTAAGAAAACATATTACAATGAGGCTCCATAGACCTTTTTCACATTACTCATGAATTCCAATACCCTAGACATCCAAAAACCTAACCCAAGGAGATGAAACGCCAAAGGTTATGTGGGCCCCAATGGGTAAGTTGGTACCTCATCTTCTTGGGGTTGTAACTTTTTCATATGACCTCTGTTTTAGGTGATGATAGCCTGTTGGAAAGGTATTTTCAAGAACTACACATTGTGTCGTCTACAATTTGACTATGGCAAGGTAAAAAAACATTGTTTAGGTCCCCAAAATGACCCTTTAAGTATAGAAAGATGTGTTGACATGAAAACCTAAAAAATAAGCATGTTGGATTAGGTGGGTGGCCACTAATCTCTACCTAGAAGATGTGTAGGGATTGAGACAACCCTGGAAGCGTAGAACCCAAAATTATAAAGAAGTATAGAAGAACGTGTTGAACTAAAAATTGTCAAGAGTTAGTTGGAATAGGTGGGTGGCCACCAATATCCACCTGGATCATCTACTCCTTCTCAAATTGGATTAAGATGAAGCGAACACATAATTTTTTGAAAAGTTCCATAGTTACAAGTTTTCAGCCAATCTAATAGTTTAGCTTAAAGTTAGAATCTTTTGGCTGAAAGTTAGTTTTAATAGAAAAACTAACTTTCAGCCTAAAAGTGGAAATTAGAAACATTTATTGCCTCGAAAAAAATAAGGGGACGCGACACTTCGACATGAAAATGTATAAATTATTTCGGTGAAAATCGTATGATCGCATTTGTGCACACTCTCAGTATTATCACATTTGTACACACTCTTAGGCATTTTTTTTTCTATTTTTCACTTTTGGAGCAACATTTTTTTCTATTTTTCACTTTTTGGTGCAACATTTTTTAAATTGAATATTTTCTTCAAAATTTTGTTGTAAGTAGAGGTTTTCATAAGCAATTTCTTCCTATATCAAAGAGATTTTTTTGGGGTAAATTTTCCTTTCTAATTCTATATTTTATTAGAATAAATCTTGTCATAAGGAAGTTTTTCTCAAGCAATTTTATTTTAAATAGTTTTTTTTTCTTTTGTTTAACATCAAATTTTTATCCAAAAATTATTTTAAAGCAACTTGGTTTATTAAAAAAAAAATTCCAACTTATTTAAGATATGATTTTTTAAAAACATTTACAAATTGATTAATCATGGGAAACAAAAGGTAGCAAAACATAAACTATGATCGCACTCGGGATGATACTCACTATATAGAACAGTTGAAAGAGTACTATAGAAGAAAAAAATAAAGTGTGCAAATATTTAAAGAAGATATAATGATAATGTAATTAAATATTTTCATCTTGATGTTCAACAAGAAGAACTCGAACTAGGTATGCATACATATTATAGATAATGTTTAAAATTTAAAAAAAATATTGACTAATATAATTGATTGTAAGTTGGAATTTAGATTTTGAAAAAAACAAAAATAGATTTGCCTCATAACATGGATGAAGTAATTGAAGCTGAAAACGAAGTAGAATTCCACGCACACACACATAGAATATGAGATTTCAAAACTTTTAGATTTTAATTAATTTATAATTTCTCGTTTGGTTTTTTAATAAATCAAATTAAAATTTGTATATTTTTTATACAACATTTATTTGAAAATTTTATGGTTACAACTTAGAAAATTGAATCTATGTTAATTTCAAGTGTTTTTAAGTTTAATAGATTTAATTTATGTTTTTAAATTATATTGAAATTTATGCAGGTGATATCAATATTGTTGATGAAATGTTATAAAATGTTGATACTGAAAAATTTGGACACAAAAAACCTGACCATGTTATACGATATTGTGTTGAAACAATTTATGATAATTATTTCAAAAATGAATCAGTAGCAACACAAGCTCAAATTTTGAGAGGTCTGATAAGGTCCAAAAATTTAAAAGAAACTACATCATTATTTGGTATTCAAAAAATGACAAAAGATATAAAGGTGAAAGAGAGCTCCATTGAAAATATAACAGATGCATTAAAATATTTTAGAATGTATAGAAAAAAATATGTCAGTGCTACACGTAGAGTAATAAAAACAACAATTTTTTCATCTAGCAATGTAAAATATCATTTGACACAACATATGGAAAAAGTGATGGGAAACTGAACAAAAACACTATACAAACATAGAAAATTCCAATTGCAAATAGACGAAAATGATGAACTTGCTTGATGGACAGTTATTTGTAGATAACCTTACTAACATAGACATGCAAACAATGATAAAACTATGGCCCATACATATTGGTTGAAAATTTCTTGGGTTTCACCAAATGTAAGGGATGTGTTGCGATGAAGAATAACACAAAGTCAATATGAATATCATCAATACAAATAGAATTGTTCAATAAGTTCAAAGAGAAGCACGATCAATTTAAAATGTCCATAAATACATTTGTGCAACAAAAACCATGGTATGTTAAACCCATCATTGTTTATGACACTTGTTGTTGTCGTTATCATATGGAATTTGAGTTAAATTACAAAAAAAAATCTTGATTTTGGTAAAACATTTTGGGAAAATTCACCTCCTCCTTCCACAATTAGTGTCTTTATATCTCAAATTCTATGTGAAAGAGAACATGATGAATTATTTTACCAAAAAAAATTTGTTGGTGGAAAGTAATGTGATCACTATGGAAATCTAGCTTTATTTCACTCCAGCTATCATATTGATATGAATAATCAATCCTTTTCCAATATAACAGTGAATTGGAAGAGATACAAATATATCGATGTTACTGCTCCAAATTCTTCAAATGTTATTTCCAAAAGGACTGATTTGGAATAGGAGAATATCTCTGTGGTAGATTTTTTGAACAAGTTTGAAAACAAAATTTATAAATACACCAAGTATTCACATAGAGATCAATGGAAAAACCTACAATTAAAAAAATATCGTGAATTTTTTCCACATGGGACAATTTTGTCAGTAGATGATTTTGCAGAGAACTATACATTTGTAGCACAAAGAGAAATACAAAGAATGAATATTATCATTCTGATGAAGTATCTATACTTGTCCACATTCTATATAGACATGCTCAACATAGTGTTGACAATATAGAAAGCACAAATGATAATTGGCATGTCATGAAATAATATCTTTTATATAAGTGATGATCGTACACACGATACTGATTATGTACAACATTGTTTTGATAAACAATATGATTCCTTGAAATCCCATGGGATCAAATAAGATCAACATTGGATATGGTCACATGGATGTGCAGGTCAATTCAAATACTAACAATCATTATATTGGTTGTGTTGTATTCATAAGAAATCAATCACTTAACATTCTTGGAATTTCTTCTAGCCTAGTCATGGGAAAGGAGAGTATGAGAGTGCAGGAGAATGTGTAAGACAAGCACTTCAAAGGTATCAAATGGACCATTATGTCAATCGATTTGTATCTGTTGATCAAGTTGTTAAATGATGCCAAGAATATCTAAGCCATGAACATAATCCATTAAGGGATGTGCGCATGTGTTTTTATATATGTTGTACATGTATGAAAGTTCAATATCAATAATTTGTCAACATAACACACACACACACATGTACTTTTAATAAATTATTCTTGAACCGTGCATGGTTTTTTGGCATATTGGAATCCAATATGTAGATATATCGATCCCATATGAAGCCAATACAATACATGGGACTCAAAAATTACATTTAATTAAAACAAAAGATTACCAAAATGTCTATCTATTTTATAAAAGGATTGCATCTTGTTTTTTTCAATTTGCATACAGGACACAAAATCCAATGAGATTTTTGAAAATGAAATTGACAAATATGTTAAATCTTGGAAACATATAGAAATTAATACAAAGGGGAAAATGCCACTTGCAATCTCAGAGGAGATGGAATCAAATGAAACTACAATATCAATTGATGGTGATAGAGTTTCCAATCATGTTAGAGAAGGTAAAATGTTACAATTGTTCAAAAATAGTTTTTATTTTTAAACAATACATAGATGTATCTGCTATATAAAATATATATTATACTTTATAGTACAAAATTTTACATGTTGATCTAACGATTTGCTCATTGGCATATGTGGGCTTATTTGCAAGAGATGTATTTCTTGTGGTTGCACTTGTAGACAATGATGAAAATGTTAAATATTATTTGATGCGGTGCACATAAAGAAATATGAAGTTATTGGAGGATTATAATGATAATCATTTTATATATGAAAGAGGATCCATCATACTGAAATACTATTTTTTTAAAATAAACCCATGAAACTGAAAGTCATGTTCACTTTCAATACTATCAGTTGGCTGTCATAAGATGTCAATATATTAATTTGGTATGTACAGTGCGCATAAAGTTAATAGAGTTTCAATCAAAGAAAAACTCGAAAGTTAGAAAATGGAAAATGACAAAAGTCGATAATGAACAAATAATTGAAGATGGCATACCATTATGATGTTTGTAAATAACATTCCCGAAAAAAAATTGCATCAAGTACATTTATATGGATATGTAGGATTCCATATTGTTTGGTTTACTTTTGTGGTTCATACGAATAAGGTGATTTTTGATGAATTGTTGTACTGCTTTAAACAATATTTCACATAAAACTAGATCTCAATTGGTTGTCAATTATAAAATATTAATGTTCCCATGTGTCCTTTAGACCACTTAAGGGATGAGATAACATCATATGTATTTTCCTATCATACCCTAAATAACTAGATAGTACATACATGTCTTACATCTAATATGTTGGTTTCAATTTTTAATGTACTTGTATGCAATGATTTTGAGTTAGAAATGGAGATCTATATTTTCATCTCACATATATCTCTTAGTTTATATTCCAAATCATGGTACAATTAAATCATGGCCTACAATGTCTTGGGGGGTNTGTTGGTTTCAATTTTTAATGTACTTGTATGCAATGATTTTGAGTTAGAAATGGAGATCTATATTTTCATCTCACATATATCTCTTAGTTTATATTCCAAATCATGGTACAATTAAATCATGGCCTACAATGTCTTGGGGGGTTGGATTTAATAGATGTTAGAAGGTATGTTTTAATCTTTGTAACTTAGAATTGTCGAAGAAATGTTGTAAGCTTTGAAAGGCTGGTGAAAGCAAAGTCCAGTCTATGAGAAAAGTGCACTAGGTGATGAAACTACAACCTTGTCTTGTAGTAGTTGGTTGAATTTGCAATGATGTTATAAAATATAAAACTTTCAGTATATGAAATTTCATAATGCATGTGTTCATTATAAATTCAATACTACATTTTCATGTTCATTATTACATTTTAATTGAGCCATGATTTATTTGAAATTATTTCATGATGTCTTATTTCCTAAATATTTATAACACTTTATATTTTTTTATTACTTGTATAAATTACAAGAAATCATTATTGTACCATGTCATTTGTATTAAAACCGGGATCTCGTTCGATATTTTAGTCAAGTCTATATATCATTATTGTACCATGTCATTTGTATTGAAACTGGGATCTAGTGCAATATTTTGTATGTTTATAGTACTTATAGAACTGATCCAATTGTAGTAAAATAAAGAACATATTATATGCCCCTACTACTCAAACTAATTGTGATACTTTTTGAACAATTTAAGAAATCAAGGGATGAAGAAGTGCAACTATAGATTCTACAACAATGTTTTATAAATATAAAATCATCACAACAAACTTAGCAATCACACTTGATAAAATTATATGTAGTTTTTAGGGTTAATATATAGTATTTTTTTATGGAATCCATTCACATTATCCTTGTATTAAATTATATGTAGTTACTGAGAACTATTAATTTTATACTTTGGTTGTTTGGGTTATGATTTTAATCATTAACATGTATTTTAATTGGAAAACAAAATAGAATAGGGAAATGGTAGGAAGGAGAGTTGTAATGCTCTTCTCGCTCTTGTAAATAGATTATTATATTATATTTTTCTACTGTCACCTCCATCACTCTTGTTTATATCTGAATAAGTTGAACTCAAGATCTATGTATTTATCTCATTTGATTAATGATTGTAATCACACTTTAATAAAAATATATCATTTTTTCCTCTTTTTATGATAAAATATATATGTCATCATTTTTTAAATTTATTTGTATATGAACATAATTTATGCTAGTCCATACCTAAACCTAAGTAAGTTAGGATAAAAAAACAAACATGAAAATATATAGTAATGTTTCCCTCCATATTCATCCATTGATTAATCATCAAATTCTATTCATATCAAGTTTAATTAATTAAAAATAACTAAACTCCATTATTTCTTCCCTCAATAATATAATTATAGTATTATAAATGGTTGGACTTAGGTCATTACGTGAGAAATGGATAGGCTCAGCAATCCTTCTATTAACATTTTTCTATATTCTCTAAATCAACATTTCATAGAGATTTTTTAGATCTATGCTTTAAAGGAAAATGGTATACATAAGAATTTGAAAATCTTTCCAAGTTGGTTCTAATATCAACTCAAATTTTCTAATTTTATTGAAACCTCTGTAAGGATTTTATTGTAATAATAGTCTTATCCAGTGAGTTTGAATTCTAGGACCCAATGTTGTGTTGAAAATATAAAATCATATTGATGCATTGTTAAATAAACCTTATCCCTCTTTAATGGGTAGACAAATAAATAATGGAAAACATGTATTAATAATCTTGCTTTGAGTAATTAGTTTAAAAAGTAAAATAGCCTTTATTTTTTATTCTTTTACCTTATGGGTAAGTAAGTACTGAAGACTTATATTTGGTGTGGAATAAAGTGTCATTGAGAGATGTAACATTTATAGATATAATTTTGTATCATTGATAATGGTAATATAAATTTAGATTATTATATGGGTAAAAGATATAACTTCCATGAGTCTTCAAAAATTACAAAAATTAGATTGTTCTTGAATGTGATCTCTAAAATAACTGCAATCATATGCTCAGAACTACCAATTAGAGGAATAGTGTTCGATCTTGAAATTCTGCTATGATTTCCATATCATCTTTTTCCATGACCACACCCATGATACAATAGTTTGAATAATATATTTATGTATATTTGCATGATTTTCCTCTACTCATGATCCAAAAATGATCTTTTAAAGACTATGGTTAAGTTTATGCATGAGTTGATTTACCATTTAGAAATTGAAGAGAAGAAGAAGATTTAATGAAAGAATGTTGTAGCTATCATAAAGAATGAATAATAGAAAACAAGCACTAATAACAACAAACCCTAATGCCAAAGATTGATAATGGAGTTCATAAAGGTTTCCTATGTCTCCAAGCCTTTGTCTCGGTTGGGCAGGCTTTCTTATTAATCTTCAATGATTCAAAACTACATTAGAAGTACATCAATTGGATTAAAAAATGGTTTGGATGTGTTCTTATTGGCCTTAAGAATCCAACACAAGTAAAGGAACTGAGAAAGGATGAGCGTAGCTCCCGAAAATGGCCTCCAAAGTTTGCTTCTTTAATGGCTTCCCTGAATAAAATTGGCTTACTCTCCACAACTTGGAAAAATCTAGATAATATGAACCTCTCATGGATGTCAGAAAACTCTATTTTATATATATTCTGACTTGGGGTTCACTGTAACATCCCGCTCTGGCGCACTTACCAAACTTATTCTTTGAGGACACTTGCTCGCAAGTAATCCGGATTTTTATGATGATAAAACTTTTTCTCTCATTATGATGCGTTAAGTTATATGACAGGATGTTTTTACTACCTTGATGTAGACAGGTGTTGCTGATTCGGTTTCTTTGAGTGTGCAGGGTTTCGGACCTTGAGGATGCAGAGGCATCGGTGGTACTTCCTTGGACTCCGGATTGAGTCAGGGAGTGGGTGTAACATCCCGCTCGGGCGTCTCTTACTTCAAACTTATTCTTCCTTGAGGACACTTGTCGCAAGTAATCCAGACTTCTTTATGCATTTGATGTCCTTTCTCTCATTAAGTGATGCTTAAGGTATGACGGTGATTTTACTACCTGGATGTAGACAGGTGTTGTTGACTCATTTTCATTGAGTGTGCATGGTTTCGACCTTGAGGATGCAGAGGCATCGGTGAACTTTAACTGGATTTGAGCATATTTGAGTTGTTTCATTTACATTTACGATATTGTTTCGCTTTGATGATTATGCTATTGATTTTATGATATGTTGTTGGTTACGATCCGACATGATGGTATTTTCGATGATGCAGTCGACGAGCAGCTTCGTCAACGTGACCCATATGGAGTAAAGAGGCCACACACACGAAGTTCCGCAGAGATTTCGAGGTGGATAAACGCCATACTAGCACTCCCGTAATCTTTCCAACTCTAGGGTTAACGATTACTTAGTTCGAGATAATCCACGATGCCATGAGGGCGATACAGGATACCGCCATGATGATTCTATAAGCATTGGCATGGGCCTTATTCCTGAGCCCTTAGTCTCCCACAATAAGATTCACTGGCGAGCGTTGACTCTAGGGTTATAGAGTTCAATTAATCAAATGCCACCGGAAGTGGCACCCTTGGGATAACGCGTCCCAAAGTGGGCACGCCGTGACGCATTGCATAATCAAGGCGGTATAACCCTTGAGCACGATTCCGGCGCGGGCAATCGTCGAGGATGATGAGATGTTCTAGATGACCTCCCCGGTAGACATTAGCACCATAAATTCTTAAAACGACTCTCTAATTCACCTCGCTCAATCAGTTCCTGGGAATTAAAACTTCTAAGACAAATTTTGATCGTTCTAAGAAAAGATCCTACAAAGTGTGTCATAGTAAACTAAACCCTTCTAGGTGTCAATTAAAGTTCTTAAAAATAAAAGGGGTATGGAAAATGGGGGGAATTAAAATGTTTGAAACTCACAGGCTTTAATTGATAAAGAAGAAAAATAAAAAATTTATTAAAGAGGGGAGTATAAAATTTAGGATTTCAAAAAATATATATAAAATAAAAAAAAAAAAAAATGGAAAAAATAATTTGTTTTATATTGAAAAGAGTTTGGGTTTTCTAATTTATCAATTGAGGGTTTAATAATAAAAAAAAATTCTATATTATAATAATAATAAATAAATGGGAAGAGAGAGAATACCAAAAGAAGAAAAACAATATAAAATAAAAATAAGGAAACTAGGATTAAAGGAAACTTAAATTTTTGAAAGTAGGGGACATTGGGGAAAAGCGAAAAAGAATCATCATTTAAGAAATTACTAAATTTCGGAAACACTACTTTTAGGAAAGTGAATAAAATCTTGAGGGGATCTAGGAACCCCAGGAGAAATTTAAGGAGCAAATTGGGTGGAGGGAAATTAGACTTTAATATTAAACATAAATTAATTATTGCAGAACCCTAGGGATTAGTGACACTTGGACGACAAAGATTGTCTAGAGGTTTTGTCATTAAAAATTAATTAATTAACAATCGTGAAAGTAGGTGGGTCTCATTTTCATAAAAAGAAGAAAGGAAAGGGAAGGAAAGAAAGGGGAACGGTTAGGTGCAAAACGCTACTAACTGTGGTTTGACGGATTTCTTGTAAGGAGTTGGGTATATCTCAGCTCTGATTGGAGTGGTAGCTCATGAAGCAGCCTGGTAATTTCAGTCATCCTGTTCGTGGCCCTATGTTCTGGGCTATAGTAGAGCCTTAGCGCTTTGGCTGGGAGGCAGGAGTTTTGCGCAGGGTGCTGAGTGGCAAGGAGCGTAGACGCAGCGATCTGAAATGCAAATGGACATCTTCGGAAGTGGGCGAGTTGCTAAGGTATGATTTTAATTCTCGAAAAATTGTTTAAAAAGGGTTAGTGAATTTGTTCCTGATGTCTTGCTGAAAATAATTTGTTCCTGGCAATTTGTTTATAGATGGTTAGCTACGCCAAATTCAATAGTTCCTGGGCGACTGGCTCTCTCTTTAAATGGTTAACAACAAATCAAGCTTATGAGAACATCTCTCGACTGCTCGCAGTCCCAGATAAGCTTCCTCTTCCTCGTCTATATACCACCTTCATCCTAACTAAGCTTTCTAGATTTGACCTCGAAAGGCTTCTACCATTTTCGAAACCTCCCATCTAAACAGCTTAAAGGAGAGATATAAAACCCTCCTTTCTCACGCCAAGGTAGAAAATAGTCCCAATGGATTCTAAAATCTATGTCATTTAGAGAACTCCCCGGGTAATTTTTCTTCTCGCAATCAATTTAACCACCGCACCTGATATTTCCAACCCTTAACCTTAAAGTTCTCACGTGCGACTTGTATTTTTGTGGACCTCTTCGTGATTCCTTTTAACCAATCGACGTGAGGTGTCCTATTCCCGATTTTGTTGTAGTCTTCCGTTGTATTCCTCGAGGGACCCCATGCTCTTCAATCGCTGTTTCGGATACCTTTAAATCGCTAGTCGTATTCTTAACCGGTCATTCTTATTCTCGTGATTTTCCCAAGCTTATTGAACTGCGGATTTTAATAATGGCCTTAATCCGCTTATCATTTGATCCGCTGTAAAGGGTTTACCTACCGGAAGCATGCTCTTTCCCCGCCATGCTTTGTCCGCTTTTTACCGCGGATCCTCCCACGCGCCCTCCAAATTGCGTAACCCACGGATACCTGACTCAGAATCGTAGTTCGCTCCATTTTTTAAATAGAACCCAGCGTAACATTAACACGCCAAATTGCGCCATGATGCCATACGTCGATACGTGCTTAGTAATAGCTTTTAATACCGTCTATCCCTCGTCAACCTCTATTAATTATAGAATGCCGCCTTTATTTTACCATTGATTAAGCAATTTGATATTATCCGGTTTTTAATGTAATTCTACTTGGCCCGTTGCTTAAACTGTAATTTACCATATGTAATTTAATTCGCGGTGGATTTACGGTCTATGTAATTCAATCGTCTATTTCGGTAAATAAGAATCAAGATAGCCGTTACTTACCAATATTGATATTTTACCTGTTAATAACATTTTAATTGAAATGAGACCACATCTATTCAGATACAAAAGTCCTCGCTTAAGGTTCCTATAACTATAAGCCGGATATTTTTCCAGCTTGGATGTACCGGGCCACAGAATTTTACGGTTAACTCCACTTCGTAGGTAAATGCCAATGGGGATCTCCAGCATCCGCCACTTCGGGCTTTACTCAGCCAGCGTAAAACCTGTTCTTTACCAACGCTTCTCCATTGCATTGATTCTCAACCACCATCCAAACTTCACGACTACCTTTTAGCGTTACCAAGAAAAATCGTTTCACTCGTTCTCTCATGGTACCGAACCTTCCCGCCACAAGCACCCACTCAAGCGCCCCGCTGGATCCGGGCCGATATAACCTTATCGTTTAATTTTAGGGTTATTTATTGCTATTTAAATCGCTCAAGCAAGCATTATCGGCTACAGTAACGTATGGTTGATTATCGCTCTTTGGGTGGTTTATTTATTTTTCTGCACCACCGGGCGCGAACTCATTACACCGTGAAATTTTTTAGAACAACTAAAATGATAGGTTATTAAATTACACTGTATCCCCTAATTTACACAACCGAAATCAAGGTTAAAATACTGCCACCGCTAATTTATACGTATGTCTGCTGGGAAATTCGGGTCTCTGCTACAAAATTCTTCCAATCCATGTATTATCACCTATATTCTACCTGCCTAGTTACGCCATCGCTAGCGTTGCTTTCTTCCGGCGACATTTAACACCGCGTATTCCATTGTTAGTGGGGTTGTTACCACTGCCTAGTTTGGGTGTTTAGTAACAGTGGTTAAATAAATTGTTTATGTGGCCGGTAGGGAGTATTGATCTACTTATAACCTTTCTCATGTACCTAAGGCTACCGAATGTGCGTGGTGCCTAACTCTTGACATTGGCTGGTGTGGTGTATCAATCAATGAGATTTTCAATCCCTACGCTAAACTTTTGTATTTTCGCTATTAAGGATTAATAATTCCCTAACATTCGCCGATTTGCTTGAGGACTAAATATCCCAGGCATGATTGGGAAATTCTGCCGTTTTACAGGAAACGCTTAAATAAATTTTGATGTAAGTGCCAAGTAGGGAGTATTGTACTTACTTTTATCCTTCCTCATGTGGGTAATATATATATATATTTAATAAATTCATCATAGATTGGATTGAGTGATCAATTTATCTTATGCATATTTGAGAAATCTTAATGGTTTATTTAGGAATGATAATAAATTTATTTGATGGGCATGACATGCGTACACGAATTACTTATAGAATTCTAGGTCATTTTTATAAATAGATGTAGAGACTGATGATTTTCATGGAATTGAAATTGTATTTTTAAAATTTAGAAATTGTATTAATATGACAAGTTTATGATCATTTTATAATGGCAGCCTTATTTGGTAAAGGATATCGAATTTTAGTTGATTTTGACGACACCTGAACTGTGAAGTTGAACTAAGGATCATGGAGTAGTTGGTTGGTGTTTAATGCCCAGTGAGTCGCGGAAATACCTTGCCTTGAATGTGGGTTCGTCATTGTCAGAGTCCTTGTCGTGCGCCTTCTGTAAGGGGCGCTTCGTTCTTCTTATTTATGTTGTACTTGACTGTGGTCAGTTGGATGCTTGGTCTGTGGTGTCGGGTGGGATGTAGACACCTCCATGTTCCTCAGAACAGTCGCCAGGGCTGAGACCTTAAATGGTTAAAGACGATGGGAAACCGGGCTTGAGCGTTGCTTATGTGTCTTGGAGGTCCTAACCTTGCAGGGTAGGACGGGCGGGAGGTCAGTCGTAATTAGCAGTCAGTTTTACCTTGTCGCTAAATGTTTGCGTTGTGCACCTTGCCTATGGTCTTACTTTGTTCGCAGTTACTCGTCGTATGCTTTTGTCTTCTTGCGATGAACACCGTGGTCACGTCTTGTTGGTTGTCAAGGGGCGACATAGAGTCAAGTGTGTTGTTGCTTCTACACGTGCGCACACACCTTAAACACGAAAGAAAAAAAAAATTTGCACCTATATACTAGAACGGTCGTCGTAACGAGGAACGGTTCTTTACTTATGGTATCAGAGCGGGT
>SNQJ01S0018811.1:142817-152998 GCA_010110895.2 Picea sitchensis | reverse complement strand
TGCATTATCCTCATTGTAAAACAACATAAACCACATAAACCATGGTCACAACATACAAAATACTAAACTACATGGTTTATGGTAAAAAAGAAAGCCTTGACAAATGTCTACTGACCATTTCATTTAATCGGACTAGCATTGTGTATCTTTTGTCCTTGTTACCATAATGACAAATACTTATAAATATCTTGACACCATGATGCCAACTCTCTATAAATCTCTTGACTTCATTAGCATAGTTGTTTTCTTTTATACTATGATACTATTTTTGATATTATGGATATTTTTTAAATATCTTGACACCATGATGCTAAATCTCTAGAAATATCTTGACTTCATTAGAATAGTTGTTTTATTTTATACTATGATAGTATTTTTGATATTATGGATATTTTGAATACTAATTTTATTTTGAATATTTCAATGATTGAGTTAGGAAATATTATTCTTATTTCATCTTCTTTTATGTTTTGTTTGAGTTTTACTAAATTCAAATCAATGTTGATGATGATAATGATGGTGATTAACGTCCACTAAGATCAATTGGTCTATCATACCTTAAGAAGGTAAGAGATTACTTCAATTTCTTTAAAAGTGTGTTTCTATGCTCAAAAAGCATTGAGAGAAGTGTTCCAAGATCACCATAGTTTTGATGACTTAGGAGGTTAGGAAGTGATCCAGGTGGATATCGGGGCCACCCACTTGTTCCAACTAGCTCCTCTTGTCAGTTTTTAGTGCAACATGTTCTTTTGTACTTCTTTGTCATTGTGGATTCTACACTTTCAGGGTTGTTTGAATCCCTACACATTTTCCAAGTGGATACCAGTGGCCTCCCACCTAATCCAACTAATGTATTTTGTATGTTTTCATGTCGGCACATCTTGTTGTACTTCCAGGTTTGTTTTGGGGCCCTAAACAATGTTTTTTTGGATCTCCATAGTCAAACTATAGACTGAGTCAGAGTTTGACAGCATAATGCATAGTTCTAGAAAATACCTTTCCAATGGGCTATCATGCACCTAAAACGGAGATCGTATGCAAAAGTTAAGACCCCGAGAAGTTAATGTACTAAATTACCCAAATGGGGCCTACATGAATTTTGGCGTTTCATCTCCTAGGGTTAGGTTTTTTTATGTCTAGGGTTTTGACATTCCTGCTTATCATAAAAATTCCTTCAGAGCCTCATTGTAATCATCTTCTTGTGAATGAGTGTAGTTGTCACATCTCTTCTCTGAGATAAAGCTGCCACCATTCTAGTGAGTCTTGCACTCTGTATTTTTATTGTCTCTTTACAATTCTTTCATTAATAGAAATCAAGTATTGTTGTATTTCTTTGTTTCTGGAAATTTTCATGATTATTTCATTGTAATTTATCTTCTTTCATTTCGTTCCAAACATAATCGGGACCAGTGGTATCAGAGCAGGCTTCTCTTGATCGTTTTTCAGCGCATTTCCCCGATGAGGTCCAAGTATAGTCAGTTGGGTATCGAGTCTGTATATCTTGAGGACAATCACTCTCGCACTCCCAAGAAACCCTCAATGGCGGAAAAAAAGAAAAATGACGGAGAAAAATATTTTATTAATCTATTGTTTGAGCAAGATATCATGCGATAGAGGGACAAAATGATGGAGAATTTTGCACACATTCTTCAACACCTCTTGATAACAACATACGAAACTTCATCAAGCGACCATTTTGGAGGAACCTCTCCCTTCAAGGTACAATTTAATATTGATATTCCCATATTTGAAGGTTAGATAGATGCAGATACCCTATAAAAATGGTTAAATCTATTAGAAGGTTATTTCTTTATTCAAAAATTTTCCGACAGGGAAAAGATCACCTTCGCACTCCTCAAGGCTCTCCCCCATGTCAAACATTGGTGGGAAACTTATTGGGAGCAAAGTTCTACAGAGGAATCTAGAATATATGGGGTCGAGCCCACTTGGGATTTTTGTGTGGATGTAGTCAAAGAATAGTACTATCATGTTGATAACTATGAAGACAAGTACATGATATGGACCACACTGTGGCAAGAGAAAAGCCAAATAATATTGCAGTTCACAAATAATTTCCATACCTTGTGCACCAAGCTGGGTATCAAGGACTCTGAGCGACATATGGTTCTAAAATATCATGGGGCTCTACATAGGTACATCCAAACCAAAATGGATTTTCTAAACATCTCATCCTTGGGAGCTGCCTATCGATATGTTGTCAAAATCAAGCAGAAATTTAGGTGCTAGAATAAATGGGAATTCAGGTCTACAAATCTGCCACAACCAAAGCATGGTAAAGACGACCCTAACCAACAGCCTCTAGACAACCAATCCAAGACATGGGACAAAAAGGGTAAAGTAAAGATGAATAATGACACTGGGAAGTAGTGTAACTTCCACAAAATCCCTTGGAACAACACCGATTAATGTCGCTCAAAACAGTCTTTAGTGGCCAAGGTCAAAGACACGGAGCCAAACCCTGATTCAGAATCTGAGCCAGAAAATATTGAAAACAGATAGATCATCAACGCATACCCCACTGCTACTGTCACGACCACAACAATTCATCTAGAAGAACCAACAGGTCCTGAAGAGGGGGAGCACCTGTTTATTTCCATATGTGGGTGAAGGGGATCCCATTACATTTCATTGTTGATAACAACAACCAGAAGAACCTCATCTCAGCTAAGGTTTTCAAACAGTTAGGGTTGTCGACAACACCACACCCACAACCATACAACATTGGGTGGCTTCACTAGGGAGGATATCTTCACGTCATCCAACAGTGTTGCATGTCCTATGGCATCCATCCCTTCAAGGATGAGGTAGTGTGTGATATTTCCACTCTTGATGTCTGTGATGTTGTTTTGGTCCAACCATATATGTGGAAACGTCATGTTGTCTATGAATATAGACCCCGTAGTGTCATTATTACTCTAGGAGGTAGTTTCAACTACTGCTCCACCAAAATGACACCACAAGGTAATCTATCATACTACAAAATTCATCCTCTTCACAGTCTGTTCAAAGGATGCACAGAATACCACTACAATGACTGCAGCCTCAACACCTTTTATCCAGCAAAGATAGATTATCGAAGAGACATAAGATATTTTTTCTTCACCTATAAGGGGGCCTACAAAATTCCCCATCCAACCTAGATACAACAGGTTGGTGGAACATATTCAACCCCTCCAACAACAAGTTTGTGACAATCTTCCACAAGCCAAGAAGCAAAACTTCTCCAACAAGGCACGCAAATCACCAAGCTTTAGATTCAGAAAATGCTTTCCCCTCTTCCCTGGGAACTCAACACAATGGAGACAATTTCTTCCTAAGGGGGGATTATTGATCCAGGTGGATATTGGGGGCCACCCACCTATTCCAACTGGCTCCTCTTGTCAATTTTTAGTGCAAAAAGTTCTTATGTACTTCTTTGTAATTGTGGGTTCTACACTTTTGGGGTTGTCTGAAGTGGATACTGGTGGCCTCCCACCTAATCCAACTCGCATATTTTGTATGTTTTCATGTCAGCACATATTGTTGTACTTTCAGGTCTGTTTTGGGAAAATAATGTTTTTTTGGCTCACCACATTCAGACTGTAGAAGGAGTCAGAGTTTGTATTGTAATGCATAGTTCTCGAAAATACCTTTCCAACGGGCTATCACGCGCCTAAAACGAAGATCATATGCAAAAGTTACGACCCCGGGAAGTTAATGTACTAATTTACCCAAATGGGGCCCACATGACTTTTGGTGTTTCATCTCCTAGGGTTAGGTTTTTGGATGTCTAGGGTTTTGGCATTCCTGTTTATCATAAAAAGGCCTTTAGAGCCTCATTGTAACCATCTTCTTGTGAATGAGCGTATCCGTCACATATCTTCTCAGAGATAAAGCGGCCACCATTCTAGTGAGTCTTGCACTTTGTATTTTGACAGTCTCTTTAAAATTATTTCATTAACAGAAATCAAGTATTGTTGTATTTCTCTGTTTCTGGCAATTTTCATGAGTATTTCATTGTAATTTTTCTTCTTTCATTTCGTTCCGAACATAATCCAGATCAGGAAGGTCAGTAATGTGGACAATATTTTTAAATTGGGATCTATTATGGGTATAGGCAGGGCAATCCAAGAGGAAGTGTTTTTCATCTTCTACCTTCTTAGTGTCATAAAGGTGATATATTATCTCATCCCATGGTGTTTTGGGAGTTTTCTAATGCCCAAATTAACTATGTAGCTCGTGAGAGTTTGTTCTTATTTTAGCAATGTTGATTTTCTTCCTTCCACTTCTCAAACTTAAGGGGTAACTTTGATCTTATAAATTAGGGTTGACCACCTCCTTGTAGTATCTTAATTTCCTTTTATCCATTAATTCTTTATCAGACCACATATTCTCCTTAAATTTAGAAGTGATAATATTTGTAATATTATCTATATTCTACATGATGGGTTCTTCTTGTATTCCCCAATGATTTAACTAATATTTTGCATCTTTATGCCATCCCTGCTTGAGTTGTTGGTGGTTTTGGCTAGAGTTTGAAGAAATTTTGGGGGGGCTCTTGTCATCCATGTTGTTTATCTTGTTCTTGTCCATTAGGTATCTTATCATAGAAATTCTCTTGATGGGGGAAATTCTTGCTTCTATAAACAATATAGGAAAGGGTTTATTTCCCTTAATTTTGAGATTATAAGTTATAAAAAAAAATGGATCTATTCTATCTTTCTCCAGGATTCTCTAGATATACTGCAACCCAAAAATTCACATCCATATAAGATAAATGGAGTGACGAGAGTGTGAAAGAGGATTTTTGTTTATCTCAAAGCCAATGGTATGTTAGTTTACAATTTTTTTCAAGCCCATAATAAGCTTTCCACCCTCCATTTATCCTTTTTTCAATGCTATAGTTCCAATTGAGCTTGTGGTGGATATCGATTCCAAGATAATTGTATTAAGGCACTTCCTCGAAGCTATTGTTGTCATAAACAAAAGTATCGTAGGTGATCCTTTTGTATTTAATTATCATAACTTTTGCTTTGTCGGTTTTCACAGTCATGCCCATGCTAGAGGAGAAGTCCTTTAGGGTTATTACTTTCTTACCTAGGTCATAGGGAGTCTTCTCCATAAGAAAAATATCATCAAAACAAAGAAGGAGGATGATGATTATACTAGAGAGAGTCGTGCCAACACAACCTACATCCTCCAAACAATCTTCTAATTTATAAATATAGATGTTGAGAAGGGTAGGGGATAGGGGACAAACTTGCTTGACTCCTATATTATAGTTAATTTCTTCTGACCAGCCCTCAATTTTCCTAAACTTGGTAATAACTTTATCATATAACCTTATTACAGTAGCTCTTAACGCATAAAGGAATTTAAGTTCTTCTAACCTATTCCAGAGATTAGTCTTGGGCACAATGTCAAAGGAGATCGGTTTTATCATTACACCACTCCTCTACAATGGTCCTAAATGTAACAAGGTGGTCCATAATGGAATGGTAACCTCGAAACCCATCCTGACCTCTAGATCTTTTTTGATATGTTTATATCCATGTGTCGATCTTCTTTTCCAAAATACTTCTGTATAGATTAGCTAAAATGGGGCTAATCATAATGGTCCTACAATTACAGGGATTGCTTTTATCCTTGCTTTTAAAAATAGGTACAATGAGGCTTTGAGTCCCAGGTTTTGGGAAGCTTTGGTGTATAGCTAAATCAAAGAGCTTATGTATGTGAGGGATGAGGATAGCTCCTCCAATTTTTAATATTTCAGATCAGTAACCTTCGATGTCCTTATATTTTCCTTTTGAGAGATGCTTAACCCCAAACTTAATGTCTTCTATAGAAAACACTTCATCCTTTGTAGAGTTGTTTGGCATGTTTTCCATGATGTTAGGGGATTCATACAGATTTTAAGGTAGAAATTCCAATCCTTCAAAGAAATCTTATTATTTTATTTAGTTTTACGAGTTAGAATTTGCCTCCATTATTTCTTAGGAACTATCTTAGATAGGTGCAAAATATTCTCTTGCTTTCTATTTATATAAAAAGAAATCTATTTAATTAAGGTTGTGTATCTATTTATCTTATCAAGTTTTAAAGATGCATTGGAAGCATCCCTAATGGATTTTCTAGAAATTTTACATTCATTATCGTACCAAGGGTTAGTTGTACTTTTTTTTTTTACATAGTACCTCAATAGAGAAATTGTTTATTGTAGTAGAGAGGGTTGTTGTAAAATTCGGATAGTCAGCTTCAATATTGTTCTAATACAATATGAGTTTTAAAGCATTGCTTAAGCATTTTAAGAAGAGATTAACTTTTTGTTTGTCAAAAAGTAAGTGCCTTTGGTTGTCAGAGTGCTCCTCTACAAAGCTTTTGTGCATGGAAAAGTTAAGAGTTAGGGTTATAGGTTTATGATCAGAGTCAGGTTTATGGTCATCTAAAATATCGCAATTTACTATTCAGTTTTATATGGGGATATCTGATATTACATAATCAACAACACTGCTACCTAGCCCATGGATACAAGTCATCATGTTAGAAATTGGCCAGTTCTTTAGACCATTGAAAATTATTAAATCTTGAGAACTATAGAGCTTGATTAACTCAGTACCAAACAAATTCTCGATTGGGTCTTGAGAGTTTATTTTGTAACTATTAAYTAAKAAAATGTCCTCATCTAGCCAAATAGGATTAGGGTTGGAGTCACTACTTAAAATAATAGCCTTTTATTATTCATGTTAATTATTTTATGATTAAAATTAGGTACCAAATTATAACCTTAATTTCAATGGAAAAAATCCTACCTTTAAGAGGAGAAATGGATAAAGGATATTTCCCTTAATTTTAAGATTATAAACCATAAAGCACTTTTGGATTTGCTCCATTTGTCTCTAAGTATTTTTATAAATTTTGAAACTCCAAACTTCTCAATCATAAAGGAGAACTAGAAAAATAGAGTATCAAAGTGATAATTCATTTTCTAAAAATTTAATTATTTATAGTTGTTCTTAGGACCAAATAGGATTTCCATCCTCCATTAATCCTTATCTCCATATTATAGTTCTATCTAAACTTATGATGTAGGTCTACTCCAAAATTAATTTCCTCTAAATTGTTTTTCTCATATTAAGTAAAATTACGATAAGTGATTTTCTTGGACTTAAAGTTCGAAATCTTAGCCTTATTGATATTTACTCACATTCTAGTGCTAAAATTGAAATATTTGAGATTTTTTAACTTATTTTTAAGATCATAAGGGTTCTTTGTCAAACGAACAATATTTTCATTATAAAGAATAATGATGACTATCCAAGCTAAGATGACACTAACATAACCTACTTCTTCCAAAGATATGTCTAACTTGTCAATATGAATTTCAAGAAGGGTAGAGGACAAGATACATCCTTGCTTAAACTCTTTATTACAATTACTTTCTTCTAACCAACCCTCATTATTGTTGGATTTCAAAATAACTTTCTTGTACAACCTCATTGTCATATCCCTCATCTTTAAAGGAACATTTAGATCTTCTGATCTCTTCTAAAGGTTTTTTCTAGGAACAATATTAAAAGTTTTCTTAAAGTCGTTGAAACAATGAAGGAAATCAATTTTATTATCTCGACATTGTTCTACAATAATTCTAAGAGAAATTAAGTGGTCCATAGTTGAATGAGGATTTCCAAAACTAGCTTGTATTTTAGCTCTTTTTCCATGAATTTATAACCCTAAGTTAATTTAAGTTTAAAAAAAAATCCATACCACTTGACTAAAAAAGAGCTAATAAAGCTAATCATAACGGTCTTATAATTTGGTCGGTTATTTTTGTCCCCGCTTCTAAAAATAGGAACATTGAGACTTTCAATTCAAGGTTTAGAAAAACCCTCTTTACTTGCTAAATTGAAGAGACTTTCAATTCAAGGTTTAGGAAAACCCTCTTTACTTACTAAATTGAAGAGACTTTCAATTCAAAGTTTAGGAAAACCCTCTTTACTTGCTAATTGAAAAGTCTACAAATGTCAAAAAAAAAAAATGAAAATTCCAATTTTTGAATTTTAATCTTTAATCCTTCAATATGTTTGGCTCTCTCTTTTTCGAGATGTTTAATCCCAACTCAATATCATTTATAGTAAAAAATATTTTTAACCCCACTATATATATAATTATTATTATTGTAATTTATTTTAAATAACTATCACTATTTTTATTATGGATTTTTCCTTATGCATATAAATTGTCTTACAGTTATTGATACAAATTGTCTTACTTTTTCCACATCATTAATTCTTAATTCTCGATGATTAAATCTTTGATTAATATCACTTTTATAAGGTTTGACTTTTAACTTTGCCACATCATTATCTCTTTTTTCCACTATTTTTATTATGGATTTTTTCTTATGCATATAAATTATCTTACAGTTATTGATACAAATGACTTATACTTTTTCCACATCATTAATTCTTAATTATCGGTTATTAAACCTTTGATTAATGCCACTTTTATAAGATTTGACTTTTAACTTTGTCATATCATTATCTCTTTTTTCCAGTAATAAATTTATCAAAAAATGACTCTAGAACTTATGTGTTTTTAATCGATACACTAACATGTAACTTTCTCAGATCATTGTTGAGATTTATTTATTGAAAAAAAAGTGTTGCATTATTGATGCAATGTTGGTACTTTGGCAAATCGTTTAGACGGTTTAGCAAAAACAACTTTGTCACATCATTATTTAAAAAATAATAATTTTAGTCATTATTTTTCATAATCTTTTTTTTTAAGTTAATTTTAATCATTATCTTTCTAATTTTTTTCTTTCACAAATAAAATTATAAAAAAAATTGAAACTAAACTCTATATTTTTTAAATAATGACTTGCAAGTTTGTCACATCATTATTCTCCATTATAAAATAATTTAACCTAAACTTAATATTTTTTAAATAATGACTTGCAAGTTTGTTACATCATTGTTTTCCATAATAGTCACGTAGCTTTTTCCTTTTATTAATAAAATTTATTAAAAAATCAATTTTAATTCGTTTAAATTATATTTAAAATCATTTTTTTAAAAGCTAAAAATTTATCGGTTCATATTTCTATTGAATATAGAAAGCGATGTTACACCAAAACATTGCGGGGACTTTGCCTTAAAGGAAACTAGGACCCATGATTAATGATAGCCATCATAATTTGTTTGTTAGTAATTATTGAGTTTTTCAAATATAAACTATTTATATAAGAAAATAACATAACTATAAACCTATTGTTCTCCATGATAATCATAAACAAGAAAAGAAATATGAAATAAACATGATCAAACCCGATATCAATCCTTAGGAGAAGGGGTGCACTCTCGTTTTCTACTTCTAGCACTAGTTTGATATCTTCATCCTCCTCTTGGCTAGCTTTTGAGGATTGCAGGTCTCCATCCAACACTATAGGGTTGGCTCTGGTTCCATCTAAGCTAGTGGACCCTTCAACTTACTTTCCTTTGCCATCTACCTCCTCTTTCTTCGAAATTGTAATCATTACTCCAAAGACCATTTAACACAACTTCAAATTTATTCTTGAATATTCTTATTGTGTGGAGAATGTCTTGTTACTCTTCATTTTTCTCCAAGGCTTGAGCCACCAAAGTCTTCACAAATTAGTATGCCTTTGTTGTCTTAAAGAAGCGTCTCGAGAATATTTAAAATAATTAATACAATTATTAAAATTCAAAATTCTTTGTGAAAAGGATAATAAAAAAAGAGATTAACATATTTTCTTAAACATGTTATCTATTAAAAAAAATTCATATAAATTTGTCTTAATCTCCGTCTTCATCTGTCTGGTGCGGGTTCTTACTATGAGCTGGTAGAGTTTTTACCATAATTCTAGAAAGAACTATGGGTCTAAGGATCCATGTTGAATGAGATTCATGGATTCGACTTGCCCGTTGAGGTCACCAATCGATGTGACTCGGTGGTCCACAACTTCGTTCAAAACAACTTATTTCTTTCTTTTTGGCTTCGACTCTGAACGTTGGTTTCCCTGTTTGGGTTTCCATGGTCAATCTCTATGCCCAATGTGGTTTTAACGCTATGTGATCATGGTATTTAAGTTAATAATAGGATGAAATACTATGAAGAATATTTAAATTAAAAAAAAAAAAAAACTAGATAAAGTGATA
>SNQJ01S0018811.1:56951-83321 GCA_010110895.2 Picea sitchensis | reverse complement strand
GAAAGAAATGGATCAGTCTCCTTCGGAAATGATAATTCAGCCAAAATCATTGGAGAAGGCATAGTCTGAATTGGGAACAAGAATAAAAAGGCACAAAATGTTCTAATGGTAGAAGATATGAAAAATAATCTTCTAAGTGTGAGTCAAATGTTTGACCAAGGTCATAAAGTTACTTTTGATTCACAAAAGTGTGAGATAAGAAGAGAAGGTTCACGGAAATTGGTCAGTACAACTGCAAGAACTTGAAACAACATATATGTGTTAAATGAAATTGGAAATGAAAAGTGTTGTCTAGGAAAGGAAGATGAAATTTGGCTATGGCATAAAAGAATGGGTCACATGCATTTGGATAACCTTGTCAAAGTCAGCAAAAGAGAAGTTGTCAGAGAAATTCCCTAGATCATGAAACCAACCAACACTTTATGCAAGCATTGTCAACAAGGAAATCAAACAAAGACCAGGTTCAAATCAAAGGAATATTCAACAACAAGACCACTAGAAATTGTGCATACTGATCTAGTTGGACCAACTACAACAAAGGGCTTAAAAGGTGAGAGATACTTTATGTTATTAGTTGATGATTATACAAGAATGACTGTAGTTTGCTTTCTTAATAACAAGTCAGAAGCTTTTGAAAACTTCAAGATCTACAAGGAAATTGTTGAAAATGAGATGGATTCAAGAATCAAATGTTTGAGATCTGATAATGGAAGAGATTTCACTTCAAAGGAATTTATGTTATACTGCATCAGTCATGGAATAAAAAGACAATTCTTCGTTGCTAGGACACCTCAACGGAATGGAGTTGTTGAAAGAAAGAACATGACAGTACAGGAAATGGCTCGAACAATGCTAATGGATTCCAAATTGAAAGATATATTTTGGACATAGGAAGTGCATACAACAGTTCACATTCAAAACAGAGTAATGCTCAGAAACAACATTGATAAAACTCCCTACGATCTCTGGAAAGGAAGACAAACAAATGTGAAGCACTTTAGAGTTTTAATTGGAAGCAAATGCTACATCAAAAGAGAAGATGGAAGAATGAGAAAGTTTGACTCTCATGTGGATAAAGGAGTACTTGTTGGTTACTCAAGTACAGGGAAAACATACAAGTGTTACAATCTAAGATTGAACAAAGTTGTGGAAAACATCAATCTAACAATTGATGAAATAGGCGGACCAGAATCAAAGGAAGAAGAAAACAAATCAATGGAACAAATTTTCGAAGAAGAAGAAGCATAAGATGAAGTAGAAGAGGAATATGAAGAGAATCTGACAGAAACATAAGAGAAATTTCAACAAGTATCTCCAAAGACACCTAGCAAATGAGTATAGAAGAATCATCCTTCAGATCAGATTATTGGAAACAAAGATGCAAGAGTTGAGACTAGAAGAAAAATATGTTCACCAGAACAAACACACCTAGCACTCTTATCTACAATTGAACCAAACTATTTTGAAGTAGCCAACAAGGATGAATTTTGGAATAAGGCCATGAATGAAGAATTGGATCAAATAGAGAAAAATGACACTTGGGAACTAGTTCCAAGACCAAAGAATAAGAATGTGATCGACACAAAATCGGTTTTCAGGAATAAATTAAATGAAGATGGACAAGTTACAAGGAACAAATCTAGATTGATATGTAAAGGATATGCACATATTGAAGGAATAGACTTTGAAGAGACATTTTCCCCAGTTGCTAGAATGGAAGCAAATCCATTTCTTTTAGCCTATGCATGCTCAAAAAATGTTAAAGTATATCATATGGACGTAAAATCATCTTTTCTGAATGGGGAACTTGAAGAAGAAGTCTACATTGAACAACCAGAAGGATTTCAGTTGTCAGAGAACACATATTATGTGTGTAAATTAAAGAAGTCCTTGTATGGTCTAAAACAGGCTTCTAGAGCATGGTACTGTAGACTGGATAAGTATCTGCAATAGACAAGGTTCAGAAAAGGAAGTGCAGACAACAACCTCTACATCAAGGTAAGTGAAGGTAATATTTTATTAATTGAAGTTTATGTTGATGATATTATTTTTGGTAGTGATGATGACAGGTTAAGCCAGAAGTTTGCAAAAGATATGCAGAATGAATTTGAAATGTCATTACTTGGAGAACTATCCTTCTTTTTGGGACTTTAGATACGTCAAAGAAACCAAGGAATCTTTATTTCTCAAACCAAATATATCAGAGAAATGCTAAAGAGGTTCAGAATGTAAGATTGCAAACCAATTATCACTCCCATGCAAACCAGTTGCAAGTTGAGAAAAGATGATGATTCGAAGTCTACAGATCATAGGCAATATAGGTCAATGATTGGAAACCTACTATATGTGACAACATCCAGATCAGATGTAATGCAGGTAGTTGGAAATGCTGCATGATTTCAAGAAGCAGTAAAGGAGTCACATGTGTTAGCAGTGAAGAGGATTTTCAGATATCTCAAAGGAACATAAGAGTTTGGATTATGGTATCCAAAAGGAAAGGATCTATCACTTATTGCCTACACATGTGCAGATTGGGTAGGTTGTAGTGATGATCGACGAAGCACCAATGGAGAAGCGTTTTACTTGGGTGAGTGTTTAGTATCATGGATAAGAAAGAAACAATCATCAATATCTTTATCTATAGACAAGGCATAGTATATTGCAACAACATCAAGTTGTACAAAGGTTATTTGGATGAAACAAACTCTAACAGATATACAGGTTGAGTATGATGATCCCATTCCAATCTATTTTGATAATACAAGCGCCATCAATATCTCGAAGAACTCGGTGATGCACTCCAATACGAAGCACATCCCAATCAAGTATCACTTTCTATGGGAGCAGGTTGCAGAAAAGAACATCAAAGTTGAGTATGTGGGCACAAAAGAACAAGTGGCAGACATCTTCACAAAACCACTTCCACAGGAATCCTTTGAATATCTTCGTCAGAGACTTGGAGTTATTTCTACTACAAAATTAATTCTTTTTGAATGCTTATCTTATATGTCTTATATTTACACGAGGAAGCACCATAAGAGGACAGTTCAGTCAGGGGGAGCAACCCCAGATGGAAATATACCTTTGCCATTGATGACAAAGGGGGAGAGATTTATCATATGAAGATGACAGAGGCAGAGGACAAAGGCATGGTTCTAGGGGGAGAGATTTATCAGATGCAAAGGATAGAGCCAGAGGATAGAGGCATGGTTCCAGGGGGAGAAAATTTATTAGATACATAGGATAGATGCATGTTTCTAGGGGGATCATGAGTGATATGATTTCATTATTTCATCAGAGTGTTTCCATCAATGCCAAAGGGGGAGATTGTTGATTAAGGTTGGTTGTCATTGATGTCAACCCTTGAAGAAAGCCTCGTATAACAAAGGTTGGGTAATGGACCCAAGATTGTTTGATGTAAATATGACTCATTATTGTATTTTCATGGTTGATAATCAGTAGAAATGGATGAACTCCAAATTGGTCCCCTTATGGTGAAATCCCTCACAGGAATACGCTTTGCGGATTGAGTTATTCTAGAAGTATGGTTAGAGAACCCATGATTATTTGTGGAATAATGAGATGAACACCAGTGAATTTGTCAGTGAAACTATCCTATATGGATATTACTTGTCATGCAATTTCTGGTGGTATGTGGAATGCCACATAACTCCTCACGGTTAGAGAGTTATGGCCATGAGAAGTTGGAGAACCCAGGTTTGGGTAATGGACCCAAGTTTGTTTGATGGATAATGGTATGAGTTTTGATATATTTTTAGGTAATATTATTCTATATGTATAGTACATGTCATTCCATTTTTGTTGGTATGTGGAACGTCACATATCTTCTGATGGTTTGAGAGTTATGGCCTTATGAAGTTGAAAGACCCTATTATGTCATATAGAAGCCCCAAAAGGTCAAAGTAGTCAAAGTGGTTTAAGAGATTTTAGAAGGTAAATAATAAAGTGAAGTGATGAGTATACTATAATTCAAAGTGAATACAAAATAATTTATTTAAATAATAAATTTAATGGAGAAATTAGAAGTGGGTTAACCCTAAAATAAGGAAAGTGGGTAAAGTGACCTAGAAGATGTTTTTAAGGAAGCTACTTGGAGAGTATAAATAAGAGGCAAGGCTCTCTCATTTGAAACACACTTGAGAATATTTAATACCTATAGGTGTTTGAGGTAACCAAAGGATATATAAGATGAATTTTTGAGGGAAGGGGAAGAAACGAAGGCCATAATTCAAGGAAGGATAAATTCTTTTGATGATGCTTTCTAAGGTATGTTATTTACAGTTCATCTCACCATTTTCGAAATAACTTTTTTTCTAGAATGATTCAGACTATGAAATTTCTATTCCATTGAGGAAACATATCCAAGTATCTGTGGTAAAAAATTCAGCTTGTGGGTCATTGTATTTTTGGAGTTACACTTCGTTGAAAATAGGGTTTGTGGCTAGTCTCGAAACTAGTCAAAAACATGTGTTTAGGGTAAAAACATCATAACTTATTCATAACAGATCCAAATTCAGTAATAAGAAATGTGTTGGTTAGAGTACAGGTTTTATTATTCTTTTTAATAGTTTCATATCGATTCAAAAAATATTCCGTGCGAGACACACTCTACAAGGTCGCTCTCTAGAATAAGCTAGAATTCAACAAGGTATGTCATTTTTTCTATAACTAATTTTATGAGAGGTTCCAAGTAGTGACACCTGGAGGAATTGCATAAAACACACTGAATAACATTGTGCATCAGTTTCACATATTTATTAATTACATGTACAAAGTTATGATTATTTCAAGTCAAGGTTGTTGACTAATCCAAAACTAGTCATGTGAGACTAAAGAAAAGTTTGATGTAAATGCTAGTCTCTTGTTGTTTAAAGTTAAGGAAGGTTTGAAGGTATGTGATCATATACACTGGGTCTATTACAGATTTATAAATCATATTTGGATGATGAAATTGATGTGGTCTTTTGGTTGAGGTAGAAGTTGGGTACATGGTTGAGACAAGTAGTTGATGAGTTGGCACATACATGAGGTTTACAGTTGATGATGTTGGTACATATTGATAAGTCATAGTTGATGAGTAGTTGACACATGATTGGTACATACTTGGAACATGTTTGGTTGCACTTGTTTATGGTACATATTGATTACAAATTGTTTGGTACAGGTTGGTGCATGGTTGATGCACTTGTTTATGGTACAGGTTGATGTACAGGTTGATGCATGGTTGATGCATGGTTCATGTTTATTGGTACAGGTTTACGATGCATGGTCAGATTTATTGGTACAAGATTACAAAAGTATATCTCACGCGATAGTGACAGCTGGTTCCATCAATCTACTTCCTAATTCGTATGGGTTGGACAGGGCAAGGACAAGTGGTTGTAGCCAGAGAACTTGGGTTGTAGGCTGCTTCTGTATGTAGCCAAAGAATTGTGGATTTGAAGCTTCCCTCCGATTGTGCCCGAGAAACTAGGGTTGGAGCCTCCTTCCAATTGCAGCCGGAAAAACAAAGGAAGTTGGTGCTTCCAATGAATGTAATTCTCAAGACATATAAGAAAAAACATCTGTGTTTTTCTCGACGGTTTCAATGAAACACTCGCGGTAATCGTGGTATGTGTGTTATTGTTTATTTCTTGATTTTCATTATTGGATAATAATTTGCATTGATACAACACTGGGATTGATTTGATAAAAGGATTATACTCACGCTTATTTACTACTCCAATTCTCTCAGTAATCCAACACAAGTCACCTTACCCAACCAAAACCATCTTCCATTTTCTTTGTCTATTATCTTCGTGCCTTGAAGTGAGTTTGCACCAAGACACCATGCACATGAACCAATTATTAGTTCATATGATGTTAATCGAATTTCATCTGAAATCTATGATCATCATTCGCAACCTAGCTGCCCAACTTCTTCGCTAGTGCATATAAGAAAGTTGGCACAATGGAAAATGTGCTCAGCTGTGATCTAGACCATGCATTCAAATGAACCCTTCTTCTCCATATATTATTTTCATGCCCTAGAATGATTCCACATCAGGACACCATGAATATGTATCGATTGTGCATATCACAAAGTTTTCATGGTGGAAATTGTGCTTAGCTGACTGCACTACAACTCAAACTTCATTCTTCCATCTCAAGTCATGATTGTGATCCATCTCACCAACTTTTCGACGACTTCCAACATCCCTTTTCTTGGATGCATTAGTCATGTTCTCCTCACAAACGAGCTCTAATACTAATTGTCATGGGGATGGGAGAACCCTTTGATTGGGTGGAGGAAACACCCAGCGTTCCCCAGCTCTCGTGCGGAACTAATGTCTTTCATTTGATGGAAAAACCATATCATGTTACTTAACCCAGACTACTCCTTACTTAACTTATTTTCATTTATTAGTTAATTGTTATGTGTGTTTCTTTTACTTATCCAAATAACAAATAAATAACATCATGCATCCACAGTATAACAAATGAATGTGCATGTGGGTGACCAAACCATCCTAACACCCAAAATAATATAGAACAACAAGCAGGGTCGTAAATCAACTCTTGCCACACATAAAGAAAGAGTTACAAGGATCTTTGTCTCATTACAAGAGCCTGATGAGAAAACATTAAAACTCTACTTCAATGAGCTTCCCTTGGGCGCCCTCCCTTCATTACCTTAGTCTGAATGAAACTTCATCATGCTTTGTCTTTGTAAATCATGTTTCTTTGCCTCAGATTGGAGAAACCCTTCCTTCATCACCACAGTTAGAGTCATCCACCAACTTCCTTTGAGAAAGACTTTCCCAAACCTTCGGTTCTTCCTCGTTCAAGTTACTCTCAAGGGTCTACTTGGCTCCTTGGGGGGATATCTTCCTCCCTCCTTGGTCCTTGCCTTATACTCCTCAACTGTGATTATGAAGAAGTGTCTCCAACCTAACTTCTCCCCTTCCTTCATTTTTTTTCACCTTGCCAATATATAGAAGAGAGCTCCCTTGGTCAAGGAGTGAGTCCTTTCCAACTGATGTGAATCTTGCCAACTGACACAAATATTCGTTTCCTAGTCAACTCGCCAAAGGGCGCATACTCCTTCCAAGCACACGCTCTAACCCAATAGATTTGTCACCTTTCATTTATGGGCCCCCAACTTGTTCCTTCGTTCTTCCATTCACCCAATCACTTGGCGAGGCATCCGTTGCACGTCTTGGGTGCTGTTTCTTTCTTGTATGACTTATCACTTAGGTTGGGAACCCAAGATTCCATGGGGTGACCACCTTTGGTTTCATCTCTCCATCAAGAAACCGACAGGGAATCATTCCTTGGCACCAGCTACCAAGGAACCCCAACTCCATGATATATCATATCCTTCGTTTGAACCGATCTCTCTCCATCACAACTCATCCATCTAAGTCTGCGGTGGAGGTGTGTGCACTTTTGACTTGCTCGACTCGATTGGGGAGGTGTCACATTGACTCTATCCCATCATTGGATATAAAATTACATTTGTCTTTTCTAATTCTGGTCCAGTATTTTGACCTTATTAGCACCATGCATGTGGAGAGTGAGTGGAAACTAGCTATGCACATTCTTAAACATTTACCATTCAATATTATGAATTTGTGTGTCAGATCATGTTTACTTTTTCAATGTATAAGTGTTATTTGTAATGGTATTTTATATTAACATTTTATTTTATATGGAAAATGATAATTATAGTTAATTATGATAAAATAAATTTGATGAGTAATTGTTTTTAATACTTATGTCTACTTCACTTGAGTAACAAGTGGTTCCTATTGGAATTTGAAGTACCTTTAGAGAGTTACTTCTCCATGTTTTTTTTTTTTTTTACATTAAGTACCTAGTCATAGCTACGCTCTCAATAGGGGAAAACACTCTGTTTCATGAAGAGGATAGGGTGTATTTCCCTTTAATTTTGAGATTAAAAGTTATAAACGTTGTTGGATTTTCTTTTGTATTTCCACCATCCTCTAGAGATGCTGCAACCCCAAACTCTACAACCATATAAGATATCATGAGTGACAAGAGTCTCAAAGAGAGGATTTTTTTCCTTATCCCAAAGCCAAAGGTTCATTGCTTTACACTTCTTTTCAAGTCCATGATAATATTTCCACCCTCCCCATTTATCCTATTCTCAATGCTATAGTTTGAGTTGAGATCGTGATGAGGATTGATTCCAAGATACGTTTGTATAAAATTACTTCCTCCAAGATATGTCATTATACATGAAATTAGTGTAAGAGATATTTTTGGATTTAATAATCATAACGCTTTTGCTAGTGTTAATAATCATACCTATACTAAAGAAAAAAATCTTATGATTTATTTTTGTTGATAATCATAGGGAATCCTCAACAAAATAACAATATCATCAGCATAAGAAGAAGGATGGTGACTATTCTAGATAAAGACATGCCAACATGCCCTACTTCTTCCAAGAAACCCTCTAACTTGTTGATGTATATGAAAAAAGGTAGGTGATAGGGGACAACCTTGTTTCACTCCAACATAACTAATTTCTTTTTATCAGACCTTAGAGTTCCTAAAATTATCAATAACATTATCACAAAAAATCTTAATTAGAAATTAACTTTTATCTCTTCTAATCTAATTATAAAGATTAGCTTTTTCACACTATATATCAAATGCTTATTAAAGTCAACAAAACAATTCTAAAGATGAGGATGAACACCTTCAAAGAATCCACTCACACAACTAGATCAAATATCAACACACCGATGTTTTACAAGGTAAACCCTTTGTGGGGAAACATCCAATGCCCCAAAGTGTGTTCTTTCCTCTTTCAATGTGACCACTTTGAGTCAATTTATTAATGTAAAATATTACAAGAGAGTTTCTCACAATCGGACATCAACAAAATGACCTTCCATGCTCTTGAAATATATATCATGGATCAATCGGGTGTTAAGAAACTCATCAATGTATCCATTAAGATTGAGGAGAATATTATTATCAAATCACTCTATGTCAGAACATATCACGGCTATCATACTACAAATGCATAATAATGCATACTAAATAAACATACTAAGAAACACACTTTAACCTAATGACACATTAGACCAACTTGATCTTAACTAACTCCTAAGTGTATAAATATCCCAACATCCCCTTTAATAACAACTTCGATTCTTGGATTTATCTTTCTAATAAGACACTAAGGCTTTGTTGGATATACCTATAGTGCTAATCAATCCAAGTTGCACAAGATTATGTGTTGAAGGAAAATCTCCTGTGGATATGTAGATCTCCTCTTGAGAGCTAGACTTTAACTCCAAGACATAAGATGCTTAACGCAGACACCGGGACTCTTTCTGATCTATACAAACTAATGCATGAGGAGGAAGGAGAACATGAGTACCTTTTACCGACGCTTGTCCCTACACGCTCCAAGTTGAGTCTGATCTTCAAGCCTCGATGAGTTCTGTAGACAAAACAATAGTACAACCACTTCCTACTCTATTGATATTAGCTTGAAAATAGATCTATCTATCAACTATAAGTTCATGTAATATAAAATGCGAACTAGAAAAGAAACATGCAAAGCATGTCATATTGATGAGAACAATGACATAAGTAACTTAAAACCGTAGATGCGAATGAGACAAATTTCACAAGTCCCCTTCGTCTAACCCCTTCTCGAAATATCCATGACTTGGATGATAGCAACTTCACTAATTACTCTCCTCCATCTCACCACTGTGTTTCTATGAGATCATAGGTTTCATGCTTCTGTACCTTCCCCTTTACACCATCATAGAGCCTGCCATATAGGTTTAGAGAGTCTTAACCTCTTGAGGTATCTTAGGTAAGTTGAGGAATTCCTCCTTAGATCGTGGATCTTCCCTAAGATCATGATTGAACCAGAAATTCGACCTAACCGCCTTCCAAGATTGAAAGATCTCCCCTTATTCTCCTCAACAAACCAACCACTGCCCAGATTAGACAAAGCTCCCTCAAAAGGAGCATCAGAGCACTATAACGCTCCCATAGAGGCTCAAGGAGCACCATGACTTCTAAATATTTGTATCTCTCCTTCAGAGGGGTGGTTTAGTTTTATAACACTCCCTAGCACCTTATAGGAGCCAACGCTCCTAAGGGTGATGTAGGGAGCGCTCCCTTCTAAAACTCTAGTTTGAGAGCTCCTTTCATGTGGCAAGAGATACCTGACTTCAATTATCCATTCTTTTTATTCAAATTGTGGTGTTTGAGGGTATTCTAAGTGTCTCCTTAGTGTCATTAATGTGGAAATATGCTTTGTTTGACATTTATGCATAATTTCTTTTGAACAACATACACTTTATGACAGTTGTGAGGAACATGCTACACTTACGACACTTATCAAAGCGAGAAATGTTGATGTAATAGATTGCTACGAAGTTAGAAGATGAGAACTTGGATAACTGAAATGATTTGTAGACTTTCAAGCAAGGGTATAGACTCTGAGAACCTAATGGAAGCTGCACAAAAACATCCAACAAATATCATGACATGTTTAAAACCTGGCTGTGCATACCTATGCTTGGGTGATCAAGACTTGCAAGATATGGTCACCATAAAATACACTGCGGATCGATAATTGTATTGATGAAAATCTATAGCCACCGAGGATACAATGTGATCTATACTGATGAACTAGACCGACTATAGCCAATGAAGAATACACGCTGGATCTACGAGATGACAAGACATAGCCGCGACCAATGCACCACGCAAAGTGGATCTATGTAATGTTGTATGTATCATTTGTCCAAGAGAAACTCCTTCGCAACCCGGGTAAAGTACATATCAAAGTGACCACTCAACCCAAGGTCTTCTTAACGATCCCATTGTGGTACCTAATCTAACCATGTGAATAGATGTCCCCGATGTCAACATGGCAGAAACCACTTTTGATTACCTAATAACGGTGTAAACCATTAACATCGCATGAGGGAGATCATCATTAAAGTCAATGATTCCCAAGGTACCCTAGTACATCTAACTAATGAATGGATGAGTTGGAGTCAACATCCGGTGGAATCATCCAATCATAGGTCAATGATGTAAACCTACCTTCTCGAATGGAGGAGGCTTTCCATTGAGGCATGTAGGCCTAAAGTACTAATTGGTTTCAAGTCTAATTCCTGGATACAATGTTGAGGTTGATAGGAATAGGCTCGTCGAAGTGGGGCCTTGATGTATCCCATCAAATCCATATGAAAATGCATATAGAGATGTAATTGCAAATCAAATGAACATGGACTCCACACCCAGTTTTGAGACAAGATATTTGTGATGGCTAACTCTAGAGGCAGATACTTCCTTTGAACACCGAGGAACGAGAAGAAACATGACATGGACCAAAACTTGATGATGCGTTGGATGTTGCGGGATTCTACGCCAAAGGACCCAAAGGAGTAAAAGAAAATCAAAGGATTGGCTCAAGTAGAGGTTCAACGGATTAACATGCGTGCAAAAGACAAAGTGCTGTCTAAGGCATGCTACTCTAAGAATTATTTGGTAATGTTCTCAAGAGACCGCTAGGCTTGCTTCTTTCAAATTTTCACCCATCCAGATAGACGAAAATTCTTTTGATTTAACGAGATCGAGGAGGGTAACATGCTCGATATATAACTCACCTTCGGTAAGTTCCTCTTCCTGTTTAACTAACCCGAAGAAGTAAGGGTTTGGTCCCGCATAATTGGCTGGATGTTTGTTTTAGCGAACCAAAGACAAAAACCTTCGGGTTTTTCATGATTATAGAGTCTCGAAAACACTTAAAAGAGAACTGTCCAGTTCCTTTTTCGTACAAGAGAAGTCTCCGACAGGCCAAAAGAGATAAACTATCGGCTTCTAAAGATGCCTCAACCTTTTTAACGAGTGTGAAAGGAAGCAAGGTCACTCGACAATATTTTCTATTTCTGAGAGTCCAAAAGAGCTTTTAAAGATGACTCAGGGGTCTTTTCGTGGTAATCCACATGGTCCAAAAAGAGATAAAAGTCTACCAGTGCTCTCATATTTTTGAGCTTGAAAACTAACTAAGACTATGCTCATGAGTGTGACAAGGTGAACAAACGATCAAAACTGCTTTGTAATATGCAATGTCAAAAATGCAATCCTGAGGTTTAGTGAAGCCATTATATTGTAAGAGAAACCTATAAATAACTATACCTTATAAAAAATGGAAATTGTAAATAGTAATACAAGAAAAAATTTCATTTACCATTTCATTTTGCATAAGGATTTGTAGCAATGGAGACTTTCACTGAGGTGGATCTTGTTTCACTCGATACCGGAGCTACGGTTGACCATTCCTCTCGCCGTTTGGACCAGGTAGATATTCATCTCCCATTCTTTCAATTACATGGTTTAATATTCATTTTCATATGATTCAATTTAAAATGAAGCTCCTAGGTCCTCCAAAAGATCAAATCTAATTCTATTAAATGATGCTATGAAAAGGGGGATTCTTTTTGCAAAACGTTTTAGAAGGTGATAGCAAATATGCCAACGCCTTGAAACTTGGGTGGATGGGTCATTTTTTTCAAAGAACCTATAAAAACTCGAAACATGCCCACGCTAAAGCCCATTATAAAAAATTATTTTTATTTTAAAATACTTTTGTTGCTGCATGATGATTGTTGAGTGATAAAAGGAGGGCGTGGTCCTTTTTGAACAATGTGGGCATTAGATTTCATGTTGTTAAATTGCTTAAGAAATCACTTAAATTGCCGAAAAATGAAATAATGAAATTCTTTGCTTTTCCGTTTGTAGGTGATTTCGCCACTCATGATCGAAAGTGGAAAGAATGAGAGCATGTGAGATTGATGACTTGGCTGTTTCAGGAGTCCTCACACGGGCCAATGCTGAGAGCTTGTGGCTTTCATCAAATTCTTCAAATTGCAAAATGAAGAAGGAGATCCTATTGCTTGAGCACATAATCATCTTGTGGGATGTTGAGGAGCAAGGGTTCCGGATCGGAACACAACTTCTAACCATCGAATTGGAAGACGTATATTTATTAACCGCCTCTAGAAAAGAGGGGTTCCTATATCCTTTTCCGGAAAGAGGGCACTTCCCGAGAAGCAAGCATGCGTGTATCTGGCACGTCGTTGTGTCCCAGGAGCAAGACTGGTGTGGGGTAGAATCCCTATCAAGGATATCCCAGAGCTACCCCTCCGGTCCATTTTGTTTTCCATCACGAGCATGATGGGAAGCACTAGAACACATCTGGCATCGAGATCACAAGTAACTTATGGCGTACAGTGTTTGGAGCCAAATAATCAAGTAAACTAGAGCTGCCAGGGTTCCTTTGAATGTGAAGGAATAGGTTTCACAGTGTAGGATGGGACATAAAATAGTTCGATAATTTTAATTTTCTCTGGTCTCATTTTTCTTAGAGCTTATCCCCCAGATGCAGCCTCAGATAGTAATCGGGTAAAGGCTAATTCGCTGGAAGAACCATGGATGGAGAGGTGGACTAGTCTATCTCTGAGGCTAGGAACATAATCAGAGTCCAGGTTCACTTGTGACTTTTTCGCTTGGCTGAGACACCAGTATCTTTTGATAGAAGACTTCCTATATGCCTAGGTGGAGTTTTGTAGGAGCATGGATTTGATTCTAGCCACGGGGGAAGATTGGGATGCCGTAAGAGACTGAGCAACACCTGTCTAGTTTTTGTTTTTAAGTTTTTACCGTATATATATATATTTTTGCATGTAGAAGAGTTTTAAAAAAATGTATTGTTTTCAACATGCATACAAGGGAGAAATGCGTACCGGTCAACAGATACCGGCTATTACTAGGATGTCATGGGGGTGCTCCGGTTGCAACAGATCCAGGGGCACCAGTGATAGGGTTTCCCGTGAGGTTGAGAGGAACCTCAAAGGCCTTACGATGGGAATTCCTCCTTTACTGAGGGGAGAAGTGCCTTTACATTTGCAAAGGCACACCGTGGGAGTACCAGAGAATATCAATTCTCTAACAGACAATGAGGAGTGCATTGATATGTTACTCTCAACACAATGTAGTGTAGGGAGATTAGAGTCTCTCTGGTGATCTTATTTTGTATGAATTTTCAAGCGATGTTGTATGGGTGTAAAGACCCAACATTTTTCTCTTTCTAAATACTTTTTTGATGTAAATCAAACATTTCAATCACGCCATAAATATATATACGCCTCGAAGTTTTCATAAAGCATAAAACTTTGTACATGATGATGCCTTTAATGTGATGTGTTTTAATTTACATGTGATGTACAATTTGCTTTCCTTTATGAAATCTTATCATGGGTGAGATACCGACTACGATGTACTCATTAACGAATCTGAAACATTGTTGAGTTCTATTGGGATATGTTTGTATTCGATATAATAAAACATTCATTCAAGACAAATGAACTTCTAGGTGGAGACGTGAAAGGTGATAGGATTACTTAATAGCCGAGATAATGCATTGACTTGATAGACCACGAGTTGGGAGTCCAGGTTAACAATGATACAAGAGATACCTAGGAGGAGGTTTAAATAAGATTCCGGCGACGATGATATTCCTCACATGTTATTAATATTGGTCCCAAGAAAATATCTTCTCAACTCACCACCTCGGCCAAATTGGTAAATGACCTTATGTCACGGCTAATGTTCCGTGTCGAATTAGCCATCCGCGAACCCGAAGAAGATAGGAAAGGAAGACATCATCCACGCATGAAAACACAAGACACGCTTAAGGAGTGGCAAAGTTAAAGACTCGAGCATGCGAAAGGAATAGAAACACCAAACTAAAATACATTAATGTACAACGCATTACGCTAGGTGATCTAGGCATAGTACTTTTTAAGGTAAAGTCTGCCTGGGGATCCCCTAGGGAAATTCCATCATAATCAACTAACCCGTAGGAACCTCTATGTAGAACACACTTCACAATGTAAGGACCATGCCACGTAGGTTCTAATCCCACCGCCCCTAATTTTCATGAGCCCGGGCATAGATCCAGGACTAAGTCTCCTTCTACAAAAGTCCTGAGGATGGACGGATTTGTCGTGATTGATTTTTTAATCCATTTCTGATGTTCTGAACCAGAGTGACATCACGATGTGTTTCATCCAGCTTGGATAGATATAAGAAATGTTCTTCTTCGGCATAAGTATGGGGTAGGAGTTCTACTTAAGTTTCAGAGATGGAATCTAACACTCGATTGGTAGAAACGGATTTGATAAGCTACACCAACCGGAAAGGAGTAAATCCACTAAGGTTTCTACGTAGCGCTGGTAATCCCGCAGAGAGAGAGAAAAAGTTGAAGATGCCGGATGTCTTATTTGCCCCTACCATGCGTTAAATCATGGTTTTTAGGACTTTATTGATGACCCTTCAAATTGTCCATTTGCTTGAGGGTAAGAAGGGGATGAGTTTTCATGGAGAAACCCAACTTAAGTATGTAATTCACTCATCATCCGGTTCTTGAAGTAAAACGGATCGGTGATGATGGCGCGGGTACACCAAAATGAAAGTTATGATGTGGTTAAAAAGAAACATAGTTGCGGTACGAACAACATTCAGAAAGGTAGGCATAGCCTTCATTTGGTAAAGTAGCTCTATTAACGACATTATATAACCGCGGCCTCCTACCGGTAGGTAGGCTTACATTGTGATGAAATCACACCTAATTTGGCAAAGGTCACATGCATAATGGGGGTGTAGCATAGTAGGTGGAAAGGGCCTTGTTAAGTTAAAAAACTTATGTGGTGGGCACTTTGACCTTCTATACAATATTTGAAAATCGAGGGCCAAAAGTAGCCGGCATCGTGAATTTTTGGTTGTGGCCATCCTAGAAAGGTGACCTCCATGTTTCTAAGGTGACAATCGCTCAAAACGCATTCAGCCTCTTCATGAATAAGACATCGCCGGCGATAGTATCAATACCATGGTGATACATGGTGTCACCGATGATAAGGTAACGCCAAGAATCATGGCTTAATATGTCACACCTCATGGGAAGTGTTAGTAATTTGAAACACAATTTGAGGTAAAGGAGGATGTCTCCTGCACTCAAGGACCGGTGCCGATGAGGAAAAGAGTTTCATCGAGGAGATAATATCTAGGTTCAATATCTTCATCAACATGGGAGATCGCAGATAAGCCTGCAGATCATTCGTGACTTTGATCGTTATCCTTCAGGAATTCAAGATCGAATTCCTGAAGGATGACGATCCATTTAGAGTATTTTCCCTAAAGCAATTGTCGAGTAAGGATATATTCCATGGGGTCGCAATCAAAATAACGGTGGTTCTGCATAATAATATATAATGAAGAAAACATTGAACAACCTGAACAACTACCAAGGCCAGTTTCTCAACATGTGAATATCGAGTTTGGGTCCAGATAGACTTTTACTCAAATAATAAATCACATGTTCCTCACCGTTGGGTCCTCCTCAACTAACACCATTGCAATAGTGGGAGTGGAGGCAACTAAGTAAAGCATGGCCCTGGTACCTCGAGGTGCACAGGTGTGTGGTCAAGGCATGCTTGAGAGCATCAAATGACCATTGAGCAACGTCATCCCATATGAAAGGGTGGGGTTTCTTCGCAACAACCACATAAATCCTTTTGAAGTTATCTCAGAGTTACAAAATGAAACGCATGGAAGGAAGTTTTCTTTTCCTTGAAAAATTTGGAGTTGGGTCAAATTAGTAGGCGAGGGTAAGGATAGAATAGCCTTTAATCTTTAAGGATCCACCCTAATCCCGCCTTTAGAGACAATAAAACCAAGGAGTCGATCGGATTCGACAGCAAAAAATACACTAATGTGGGTTCAAGAAGATACGGTAGAACCGACATCGGACGAAAATGGCTCGGAGGTGGGCTAGATGATCATTACGATGCATGGAATGTGCCGCTAGGTCATCTATATATGGTCGTATAATGTGCTTAGTGTCATGAAAATTGTAAGACATAGCACGCTGAAAAGTCTCTCCAGCAATTTTGAGACCAAAAGGTAGCTTTTGATAGGCAAAATTTCCCATGTAAGCGTATAAAGGTTGGTTATGTTGATCAGTAGGTAAAGTTTCAATCTGGTTATACCCGGAGAGCCATCCATGAAAGAGAAGATTACGCCCCAACGCAATTATAAATGATTTGGTCGATGAAGGGCATAGGTAGTTGTCCTTGGACAAGCTTTATTGAGATCCCGACAGTCAACACAAACACGGATGGTTCCTTGTGTTTTGGCAACCGGAACAAGGTTGAAGACCCATTCTATCAAAGGGACAGGATAGATAAAGCCAGGTTTTAAAAGTTTCTCAACTTTTGCCTCTTTTATAGCCGCGATTTCTTGGGATGAACCGCTGAAATTTCTATCGAACAAGTTTCGCACTGTGGTAAGTCTTGATTTCATGCACGAAAATCCAGGGGGTGATTCTTGGCATTTCCCCGTAGCTCCAAGCGAAGACATCAAGGAATTATTTAAACAGAGCGTAAGAGACCACTCTTCGTGTACAATTAGCACCCGTTAATGTTTTCCATAACACCTTCTTTGATCAAAAATATCAATAACGATTGTAGTAGAGATGCTACCCATATTCCCCTCAGAAAGAGTATCTTGTCCGAGGATGGGATATGGAGCACAAATATTCGTGAGGGAAGACAGAGTGTATGTATTCCTGAATATCTTCAAGAGGTGTAATAAAAGAGGATCAATGATGGCTATCATCCCAAGGTACCTCTTCAATACTAATAATTTCCATTATAGATCTGCCGGAAGGGAAAATTGGGAAATGTAATCGATAGGGAATCCAACCATGACGAGGGGCACTGAGTAGGCATTAGGTGCCAATGAATGTGTGTTGTCCGGAGAGGGAGAGGTAGATTGAATAGCTACATATGTACCTCGCTCGGCTAAGTGGTATAGTGTCACCGAGCACATCGAATTCCATAGGACTAGGTACAAATCCAAGGATCAGACGATTCCAAAGATTGATAAGGCATAGTCGGAATCATATTGACGCGGGAAATATGAGCAGGGTGGAAGTGGTGTAGGGAAGGTACCTACGAGGTTGAACATCAATAAGCCAACACCAATGTTTTCATACGTAACTTTGTGGTCTCCCCAAAAAGGAATGTTGTTGCGACAGGGGTGCGAAAGGCCGCAGTGTACAAAATTCGCCAATCGGGAGAAAGTGACACCTTTCCTTGATGGGGAATTGCACATCAAACACCAATGAGGCGTATGGCGCCATAGCATGAACCAACTTCTTCCAGTAGGTTGTAATCGGTGGGGTATCACCACCCCGACATCAACAATAATGCTACCAACCGAATGGTTGGCATGTAACAAATTGCGGAGGATGAAACCTTTCCCATCGAAGCATAACATCGTAGGGACGATATGGAAGGTGATTTGGGCCTTTCCAACAAGCTAAAGACATGACACAAGTAGAGGCTCCTCATCCAAGATAGTTCGGGTGGATTTGTTGATTGTGAACAACAACATCGACCGGAAGGCTAGTTGGTGAGAGAGTCGGGTTGATGATCATCCAGATTAAACATGAGGTTATTTGATGACTTAGGATCAAAATCTTCGATGGTAGCTAAGAGCATTCTACGCTGGTTGGGACAGTGTTTTAGAACTTCCAAAGAAGACATAGCATCATCGGTGCTTGGAGCGCCGAATCTTCAATTATGTTGTAGTTTTGGGCAGCATTTGAACTAGGATTAAAGGTAGACTGGATAGTGCTCTTAGGGGGCTGCAAAATGGAGTCAAACGGCTTCAATCAAGCGTCCCGGATGGAGGGCTAGGCGACTAGGACTAATTGAAGATGGTAATGGTCCGTAAGAACCATTAGCGGTCAGTTTATCGCCTAATCGTTGTGTCATAATCGAAAGTGTGAGTGGTCGGATTAATCCCATTAAACATGTAAATGTGGGTGCTTGTCGAGGCCTCATCATGGATTGGTTGGAACTGCCTCTAGGGTGGGGGTCGAGCAACCAACATTGTTGTCAGGGAAAGGATGGGTAAGCACAATGGGTTGTGAATATCCTTTGAAAATCTTGGCCACTTCATTGCGATGTGGACAATCTCGAAAGTGCGTAGTGATCGTCGCCACAAAATGAGACATGGGAATTTTGGTTTTTTTTTTTTTTTTTTTTTTTTTTTTTTTTTTTTTTTTTTTTTTTTTTTTTTTTTTTTTTTTTTTTTTTTTTTTTCGTTTTCTTCTTTCCCCCGGTTTGTTGTGAAGGGGTTGATTTGACCGCATTCACCTCAGAGACCGAGTTTGAGGGGAGGTAGAAGAGGGTGCGTCAAGCACCGGGCTGTTCCACGACCGAAGTAGATTGTTTTGATTGGAGCCAATAACTCCATCCGCTGCATGCAGGTAGATGATGATTGGATGGATCATTAGTGGCACCAATAGCATTTAGTATCAACTCAGATAGAGTACCAGACCGGCGAATAAACCAAATCTAAGAACTGTCCGAGCAATAGCCTCTTCCTTGGTGACTAATTAACGGCATGGAAACATCAATGGTGATCCGGGTAACAAAGGATTTGCGAACCATTCTCGCTAATAATTGGTCGAATGACCGCTTGATTAGCTCTCGGCTGCCATCTCCATTCATGAATATGATCGTGAGATATGTATGGAGGTTGTCTAATGAAGGGAGGTCAATAGTTCAAGCACTGCCTTGTATCGAATGGGTAGTTGAGGTGCGTGAGGAAGGACATGGCAAGAGAGTTTTGAAATCGTGAAAAGAAGCGCTTGGTAGTTCAATATACCACTTGTTGCAGAACCCGTAAGCATTCATTAGAAAAGACGCAAACGAATAGAATCATCCATGAGGATTTGATGGAACACCACAAATGGAAAGTCATCACATGGTTGTTTGGCCCTGTCCCTGCACTTTCGGCTTCAATTTTGAATATCTAAGGAAGTTTACCGAATAGTCGGGCCAATAATGAGAATGAAAAATAAGATCATTCATTAACCGACACCTGGAAGGTCCAGGGTTGCTAGGAAAGGTAGTTTCGATTAACCCGTGGGTAATATTGGTATAGGGATTTAGGGCCATACACCGGCTTATGATAATTTTAACTAGTGGGCCCTCTTGTGTAAGGTTGATGTTGACCAGGTACACTGGATTTGAGGTGTTTTGAGAAACATGTGCGAGCCGGAGGATAAACTGTGATGGGTTTTGAGGATTATGTTAGATTCATCATTTTTCCATATGAGGATGAGTCCCTTGAGGGGGAAGAGCTTGTTGTGGAGCTTGAGGATTGTGTCCACCGAGAATTGTGGGTTTCCTCGAAAAGGGATATTCCACGGATTGGGTGTGGCGAACACATTTTTTTCCGGTGATGGTTGATGGTAGGTTCCGGATTGAGGTTTCCCCCCAAGATGAGGGTTCCCTCCAAATGGAAGTTGTCCTCCGGGGGGAGGATGCCCCAGCTTGGGGGAGAGTTCCCGGAATTTGAGAACTAGATGCAAATGACTGACCGATACCGCTGAACGGATTAAGACCACCAAGACCGTTCCCTCCAGTTGTGTTGATAGGTATGGAACTTCCCGAATAACTTGGGTAGTAGTGGCAGCGAAAGAATTCGGGGTTCTATACCCAAAAGGGAGTGATGATGAAGGTCTAGGGGTTATTGGTGTGCCAATTGCGCCATTAACCACCGCATTACCGGCGGGAATAGTCGAATGTGAGGGACCATTGTAGAATGGGTTGTCTGGAGAGGAGAAGTAGACCTTGGGCCAACGGACGAAGTGTTCGGACCAATGGACGGTGTGGTTGAAAAAATGGTAGTACCAGTAAAACGGTTTAAAGGTACGGCAGGTGGATAGCGCTACAACACCCCATTCCTCGTCGATAAAGCATCCCGCACTAAGCGTGGTGGAATTTGAACAATTTCTGCGGTCCAAAAGGGGTCATCCACTAAAGGGTTTGAATGAGACCGGGCCGTAATGTCATAAGGATTGACGACGAAAAATTCACCGATTGAATTTAGTTGGAGAACACATCACTCATATCCCTCCTAATGGAAAGCCTCCGGAGACTCTCAAACAATTTGAAAATTCTCTAAAGAAGTGGGAACTTCTTATTGGGAGGTTGTAGTGTCATGAACCTCACTCTGCTGAGGAGATTCCTCCATAGAATGAGGGGTAAAGGCGTTCTCCATATTTTCTCGAGGAAGTCCCTCGTGAGGCCTCCGCTAATGCATGGAGGGTCGATAGCATAAAAAAAGAGTCGGCGAAAAGATCTATGGCCAACTACCAAAAAGAAACCACACACGCGCTAATAGAATCTAAGAATCAAACCAAGCAACAGGACTCTCTTTGATGATCGCATTCAGTTGGGTGATGAAACTAAACGGGCCGGGTGATCAAGCCAAGAAGGGCTGAGGTGGGAATAGTTACAATGCATGACTCACATCGGACTTACGCCCGGGTGCAAGCTTCCACGCAGTAATTGTGGATTTACCCTCCAAGGAGCCCGAAAGTGAGTTTGACCAATGTATGCCCTAGGTACAATGAAGACTTTCACTATCACCTTATGTAAGACCCTAAATATTATGGCCACTAAGGTTACCACTTACTACAGTGTTTCCTGGGGAAACAGTCGACATCCCAATTCACACATAAGGGCAGGGTATCTGGACCGAAATCAACTTGAAAGGTCACCCAACATTGTGGGTATACCTTTAAGATATCCCCATAGTACGATCTGACCACTACAATCAATCAAACCAAGGAGGGATAATCTCCATAAATCACCAGAATGCGACCTCATGTGTAACCACTATGTGAGAGGGGGATCCTAAATACTACACAATTGATTTGACTTTCCTAGCTCAGATGCTAATGTTTGTTTCTGGAAACTTTGTATATGCTCATGCCTAATCCTGCTACCACCCTAGTCTACTGCTATGGAGGATCCAGAAAAGAAAATGTTCTAGATAGTTTTAATTAGCTGCTCATTTTATAGTTGTTCTTTACTCAAAAGGGGTGCATGGAAGCAAAACGGATGGAATGATGAATCGGGCCCCCAAAAATGCATCAAAGATGATAAGCAGTCATTCTTTTCATGAACATCTATTTAAGGAGAGAGAGAGAGTTCTTTTCATCAAGAAGCACTAATAAGGATCACCGTCCTCAAACAAATTTTCTTCTATCAAATTCGACGTGGTGCTAAAACTTTTGGAAATATCTTCTAATATGCAAAATCAATCATGAATATGTCTCTTTATTATTTGTATGAATAATGATTAATTTTGAAACACTTTTCCCGCCAATTATCCTTTTGGACTGGCGAAACTCAAACAAACACAAGTAGGTTTCGTACAAACAATACACCCCTCTCATTGTGATAAAAAGAAGCAAAGAAAAGAAAACAAAGAAAATCAAGAACTTCACACCAAAAGAAATGCCGAAGAACAATGACCTTAACTAAAACCAAATGGAGAGATTCATAGACTTCTGATGTCCTTCACCAGTTTCTCGCTACCAAAAAAGAGAGAAGGATGTTAAAAATATTCTAAACCCAAACAACAAAACTCAACAATAATGAAGAAGGCTACAAAACCTAAACATCAAGGTATTTGTTCCTCGTATGAAGGATGTCAAAGTTGATCGAAGAAGCATTGACTCACAGAGAGGCTCAGTGAAACACAAAGGTTAGACTTGAAAACAATTCTGAAAGGTTTTGCCAAAAGAGGCTAAGGCCCGTGTAAAGGGAATCAAGGTTATAGCTAGCCTGCGGTAAGACAAATAGTGGAGCCGCTATTTATTAACATATAGCGCCAATAGGCTAAAAGTTCAAAAAGCTCCTAAAATAAAAATCCAAAATTGCGTAAATAGTTTTATCAAATCGCCGAAAAGGATGTAGTAGGGAGTCAATCAGCTCATGAAATCAATAAAAATGCAGTGAGCCAGGTCTGAAAACAATAAAGGGGTAAAATAAGGTCTATGATGAGAAATCAAAACAAAAGGTTTCGACTGATATACTTTCCCTAGTTGACGCCAGTCAAGCAGGGAAAACTCCTCAAGGACAAGTAGATCTACTCTTGAGAGCTAGACTCTTAACTTTTAAGATAGAAGATGCTTAACCTGGACACTGACTTCTTCGATATATACAAGCTAATTCATGAGGATGAAGGAGAACATAAGTACCTTTTTACCGATGTTTGTCCCTGCATGCTCCGAAAGTTGAGCTTTGATCTTCACTGATGAGCCCTCGACAAACAATAGCATAACCACTTCCTACCTGCATTGATATTAGCTCAAAATATATCTATCTATCAATGATAAGTTCATGGCCATCAAATGTGAACTAGGAAAGAAACAGGCCAAGCGCATCATATTGATGAGAACAATGACAGAAGTAACTTACAACCGCGGATGCGAATGCGACAGCTTCCGGCCAAGTCCCTTTGTCTAACCCTTTCTCAAGATCCACGACCGACCGATAAAGTATCTTCACTGATTACTCTCCTCCACTCCACTGTAGCTTCCTATGAGATCATAGGTTCATGCTTTCAATTCTTCCCCCTTTACACCATCATAGAGCCTATTTATAAAGGTTAAGAGGATCTAAACCTCTTGAGGTATCTGGTAAGTAAGTTGGGAAAATTCTCCTTAGATCAAGGATCTTTTCCTAAGATCATGATTGAACCAGAAATTCAATCGAATCTACCTTCCAAACTTGAAAGATCCCTCCCTTATTCTCCTCAACAATTGCTGCCCAGATTAGACAACGCCCCTCAGTAAGTATCAGAAGGCTTATAACGCCCCTAGTAGGGTCTTCAAGGGGAGCGCCTAAATGCTTCAAATATGGGTAGAGATCCTTCAGAGGGGTAATTTGGTGTTGTAATGCTCCCTAGCACCTTATAGGAGTGCCAACGCCCTATAAGTGATGTAGGGGAGCCCTTATAAAAACTCTAGTTTTGAGAGCTCCTTCGTGTGGCAAGAGATACCTGACTCTCGCTTAGCCATTCCGTTTCTTCTCAAATCAAGTGTTTGAGGTATTCTGATTGTCTCCTTAGTGTCACATCGTATAATATTCTCTTGTTTGACATTTGTGACACTTATGAACAACATGCAACACTTCATGCATAGCCAGAAGAACATGCGACACTTATGACACTTTAATAAAATGAGTAATGTTGATGTGTAACATTATGTTTCTCTCGAATTAGAGCATCACAAAAGACTCAAGAGAGGGTTCATTATAATCACTCCCTAGAGCTACTCTAGTGGCATAAAAGGTAGATACAAAGATAAAATATGCACTACCAAGCTAATAGAAATAATATAATATATGAATTTGTCTTCCTTTAGATATAGACTGCAGTCTATACATAAAAGTATAAGTGTTTTGAACTTAGATAAATAATATTCAATGCAAGGAAAATGATTGGGACTTAAAGTCATTAACTGATTTTCTAACTGGTGGGCTCGAATGATATTGTGTTTAACAAACATAACTTGAAGTTTTTACCAAGCTTCATCGAGGGCATTAATTCCTTGAAGGTGAAACCTTAAATCAAGAGAGATGGAAATTCTTATTATTCCACGTGCTTCATCATTTATATTATCCCATTTGAATTTATTTTCATCATCAATGGGTTCTTGTTCTTTTCCCAAGGTAATCTGGTAAAATCCTTTACTTCTTAGTACATCCTCCATATGGGATTTCTATGAGAAGTAGTTGGTATTGATAAGAAAAATATCACTAGGAGAACCTGTATTAAAATGTGTAGAGAATATGAATTTAAAGGCTAAAACTAATGGTCATGATGGAAATCTCTCGAAAAAATGGGTTGTTTAAAAAAAAATGACACTGAAAACAAATTTCAAATGTGAAAGTTATGCCCTTTTGAAAAAATTCATAAACGATAACCAAAGAACCATGTGTCAAGTATAATTTGATCCATGTGGTGATTCCCCTCCAATAACTTTGTTATCACCTCAATTTTACAAATAAGTTACTTATGAAGTGACCCACTTTTATAAAATAAGCGAGAATCGCTTTTACAATGAAGTTACTTTGTAAATTAAAGTTGAATTCAAAAATGAGTAACTACAAAGAATATTAAAGCTACTTATAGTGATTCACTTTTACAAATTAATTGAAATTCACTTTACATTGAATACATGAACTTTTTCAAAAATGTAACAAAAAAAAAATTTGAACTCAAGACCTCTTACTTAATAAAACAACTTTCAATGCAAAACACATTATAATTTTAAGGAGGATGGAGGGTGTTGTTGTTGTTGTGGAAGATGACCTTGAAGTGCGTGTTAAAATTTTTTTTTGTTCATGTGTTCACATACACACTAAATTGTTTTTCTTCTTGATATCAACATGGGGTTAAATCTTGGTTAGCTTACCCAAAAAATGCAAGTTTTCTCTCTATTTTTTATTTACTGAGATTGCATAGAGCACATGAAAAAGATAATACGCTGATAAGAAAACACGTTCTTCTCGATTTATGATTTTAATATATCATAGAGGGAGCATGGAAATGAGAATACATAGACAAGAAAGAATAGAAACCCATAAACAAAAACAAAAAACCAAAATATTCGGGCTTTATACCTCCGGATCTTACTAAAATGGTCGTATCTTAGGAAAACATAAACCTTTTTGACTGAAAAAAATAATAGTTCCTAATTGAAATGAGTTCTCCAAACACAATGAATGGTCCTCTTTGCCAAAAAATGTATAGTAGAAAACAGAGATGTGGCAACACAGATTCAAGATCTTGATCTACAACGGGAGCGGGTCTTCAAATGTGCTCTAATACCATGTTTGGAAAGACAAGTATTCCAACAAATATTTAGTGGCCCAACATAAATATAAATTCGAGAATTACATGTTTATCTTAACTAACTCCTAAGTGTCTAAATATCCTAATATCCCATTGTTGACGGGGTGATATTTCCCAACAACAGTAAGGGGTACTCCTCGATACATAATCCCAATTAGACCGTGCATCATTTGGTTTAGGATACCCATCTAGATTCTAGACCGAATACCATTAATGGTTGTGAGGGTGAAATATGGATGGTTATGCAATGTAAATATGTAGATAAATAATATGTATGAACAAAAAACTAATCTACTTCTATTTTCTTCTATCTTATCCTGGTTGGGAGGAAACTATTATTACTAGATGAGTTGTTAATGAAAATAAATTATTCTTAAACCTCAATCAGATAGTTTTCATGTAGGTGTGAAGTTAGAGACACATGCATGCATGATACATAATAAAAAAATTCTAAACTATATCTTCAACATACATCACAACTCATATGCACAGAACCTACAAAGATAAAGA
>SNQJ01S0018811.1:7183-19013 GCA_010110895.2 Picea sitchensis | reverse complement strand
TGTTATAAATATCAATGAAACACATCCATCACAATTTTGAGATGTAAAACCTACAAAAACACTCAAACAATAACACAAATAGGTCATAAAATCACCCTAAGTTCCTAGCATTTCTGCTTGGGAACATTACAGTGGTATCAAAGGAAATTCCTTCACCAGTCTGTGATAAAACATTGATGACCGGGAGGAGAGGCCATGGGGAACATCCTGTATCAGGTATGTCTGAAGGAGAAGAGCCAGAAATCAATATGGAGGAAACTCATGAGATAGAAAATGCAACATCATAAGAGGCATCTTTCTTGGTCAAAAGCGTGACTCAAACAATGAAATATGCACTACAGAAAATATAGTTTATTATGTAGCAGAACCTAGAGGATATGTAGAACCATTTGTCCTTGGGACAGGCAGAACTCAAACTATCCTTTTCAAATTTCCAAAGAGGATGGGACATAATGATATCCTTAATGGAGGAACAAAGCAAACACCAGGGTATTATTTCTCAGTAGTTGATGGAGAAAAGACATGGTAAATATCCACCCCTATTTGGTGGAAATCATGATGCTAGTGGGTACCATGGGGGAAATGGGAATCATGAGGACTCCATACATAAATTCCATGCAAAAGGGTCTAGACCAAATCAAGGTATCGACCTAATCTCACACATCTAGAAGATCTAGTCCTATATCATACATGACTACTTTTTTGGATGCACAATGAAGAGGCACTAATGCCTTGAATCTTGAGAGTCTAGGGGATGAATGGGAGACCGCAAAAAGGGATTACAATGCCATGAGCATGGGATTCAGAAGACATTTTTCCATGGTGGAGTATTTCCACATCAAGATGAAAAGAAAATCCAACGATATTTATAAAGGCAACAATGAGCTAGGGAGTGAGGCAAGAAGAATGGAGTTTCCAACCTTTGATGGATCAAATCAAATCTCAGCCACAACATGGGTGCAAAATATGGATGCTTATCTCCAATTGAATACCATGGAGGAAGGAAATTCCATCAAGTTTGCAACATTGTACATGATGGGAAAGGCACATGATTGGTGGTTTCATGGGATGACCACCTTGGGACACGAGCATGTCACTTATTATCGTGACTTCACCCAGAGACTCATTGACAGGTTTGACAGAGAGGATCCGTAACTTCATTTCAGGGAGCTCACACAGATTAGGCATACATGATCAACTGAAGCCTTCATTGAGGAGTTTCAAAGAGTGTCGGTTATGGTTCCTGACGTGTCAGATACCAGATTACTAATGATGTATATAGAAGGATTGACAAAACCTATGTGAGGATGGGTTAAGGATTTTAATCCTATAACTTTACATGATTCCATTGAGCGCACCCGAGATATAGTTGGGGAAACTAACAAAAACAAGTTCACACTTATACCTCTAATTATTACAAGGGGTCGAGATACTAAAAATATTGACAAAGGAAATGGGAAGTTGGATGAAGCCATATGAAGAGAGTTAAGAAGTAAGAAACTATGCTTCACCTGCAAATAACCATGGTATCCAGGTCATAGGTGTTTGGGAAAAAGGGAAATTTTATTATATAGAAGTGGTGTCTGATAGTGAGAAAGAGACAGATGATGAGGAGGGTGGAGCTATCCATAATATACATGTGAGCCAAAGTGAGGAAGAACAAGCCTTTCATGCACAAGGTAATGAAGTACCCTTACACCATGATGTAGGGCTCAAGAAGGTTATTATTTCATATATGAGTGGAGTGCCTAAGTTTAACACTTTTCAGATGAAGGGAGTTGTCCAGGGACAGCGGGAAACAATGTTGATCGATGGAGGAGCTTCTCATAATTTTATTTATATTGCTATGGGAGAGAGGAGACATATTCCTAAAGTTGATTTTGATGGATTCTTGGTGGAGTTAGCAAGAGGGTACACTATGGCTTGTGACAGGTATATTCCACAGATGAGCTTGACATTAGGCAGGTACACCTTGACACGGGAGTTTTATGTAGTAGACATTCCTGACACTAATATCATATTATGTGTGAAGTGGCTTAGCACCTTGGGGCCAATTACCACAAACTACAAAACCATGGAAATTTCCTTCAACACAAAAGAAGGGAAAAGATTCATGCTTAAGGGGATGACAAGGGATTCACCTAAATTGCGACAGCCAAGAAATTGCATGCAATATTTAGGCGTGAGGAGGTGGCCTATGCAGTTGAACATTTTTTTAATGGAAACAAGTGATGGGAAAAACAAGCAATACCCTACATACATACAAAGAATCCTTCACAGGATTTAAAAGGCCTTTGAGCCTATTCCTCTAGGTCAACCACCATATAGGGGGTTTGAACACATTATATAATTGGAAGAAGGGGACAAACTAGTCATCACTACACCCTACAGGAACCCCAAGAAGCACAAGGACGAGATCAAGAATTCCATCAAAGAATTACTAGACATGGGACATATTATACCACGTTCAAGCCCATTTGCATCATCAGTTGTGTTAGTGAAAAAGAAAGATGGGACCATGCGCATGTGCATTGATTAAGAAGACTATAAAAAATAGGTACCCCATTCCTAGAATAGATGAATTGTTGGATGAGTTACATGGTGCAGTTTACTTCACAAAAATTGATTTGCTCTTTGGATACCATCAAATCCGGATGAGGGAGCAAGACATTCATAAAATAGCCTTCAGGTGTCACTATGGGAATTATGAGTTCCTTTTCATGCCTTTTGTCTTGACCAATGCACCAACCACTTTTGAGTCATGCATGAACCATGTGTTTAACAAATAGTTGAGGAATTATCTACTTGTCTTTTTTGATGACTTGCTAATTTACAACAAAACATGGCAGGATCACCTCAAACATGTGGATAAGATCTTGAACATCATGGAGAAGTAATATCTATATGCCATGGAATCAAAATGTGAAATTGGGATGACGAAGGTTGGCGCCAACGCACCTCGCCGCATGTCCCACTCTCACCGGGACCTTCTCTTTCCTCGGCCCGAAGAGGTTAACTGCCTCTTCAAATTCCTTATCAGAACCTTTCTGCACCCACTGGATGCTCCCTCGGTGATTTCCCTTTGCCTTTATCGGGATATCGGACCTCGCCGTATCGCGAGTCCTGAAAATACGGATTCGGGTCTCACAAAACTCCGAAATCTGATGAGTATTCCCTATGCGCCTTTCACTATACTTATCGGGGATTTCCCCATCGAAAAATCGGTAAACACACAGTCGTGTGTCACTACACCCACAATTCTTCAATCCCCGAACTTCGATGCCACCTTTCCTCTGCACTATCGCCTAGACCCCACGCTCTCTGTTAAATAGGGAAACCACCTTTCAGGAATTCGCGATTCTCGTGGCACCGTTTCGCAGGACCTACCAAGTCCTGAACCCCGATATGCGATGCCACTTGTCAATATCAACCGCTATCACTATGGGACCCATCGCAGCTCGGAGTTTCACGAATCCTCCGTGATTCTTTCGATGCCAAGAATTCCGAAGTGCCAAACCCCGAATCTCCGGGATCTCGCGCCACGTATCCCCTCTGGGATCAACAACCCTGATCTTCTCGGAAAATCACTAATCGTGATTTCACTAGGCATAAAACTCCTGTCCTCGCAAACCCCGATTCCCCGATGAGCCAAGTCCCAATGGCTCTTGGGCTCCTCCTTGGCACGCTTAGGGTTAACCTGTGCACAACTCTTCAAAGATCTGACGACTGGCGGGATCTCGCTACTCTCCCCTACGAATCCTGACCATTGACTCCTCCTCCTTGAGGATTTCTTGAAAAAAAATGACCAAGTGCTTCTTCCGAGACTTGGTCCCGACTCGTACTTGCAGCACCTGCTCGAAAACTATCCTCGACACGAACCTTCTATGCTCCCTTCCAAGGATATTCCTAAGGAACTATCCCTCCTGAGCTTATTCACTCCGACTCCTTCAGAGGAACGTATGCGTACTCCTTGCGCTCGACGTTCAACAATCTCTCGAGTGTTGAATATTTCAAACCCTGCGCACTCACTACAGCAGCAGCCCTTTGGCTCCTTTACTCAGACTAACAACTAAGACTTCTCCTTCCTTCAACCTGCACGCTCCTGGCACGGTTGCAACAACCCAAGTCACTTCTGGGTGAATGAGAACAATTGGTTAAACTATCTAGCCTTCATCAACGCACTCCTTGCGGATGAATTCAACTGCACTCTATGCAGAAATCTCCTGGCTCAAATAGAGAAACAATTGAAACTCATTCTTTCTCAGGTCTCAAGTTAGAACCATGAAATCACAAGCACAGCATATTCAAAGAAAATGCTTAACCAGAAACAAACATTCCTGAGCACACAAACAAAATATACAGAGAAAACAACACCAGACATGAATTTGAATCAAAGACTCTCTTCTATTAACTCAAATCTGTACATGGGTGTTCTTCACAATTTCTCTGCTGGCTCTCTTCTCTTCTGAATGCTTCTCAATTTCTGGATTCTATTACAATGTAAAAAGGAGGGTGTCTATATCCATTTTCCCTCTCGAAATCTAAAACTGTCAATTCTAGACTTAGACATCTACCTACCTGCATTAAATCTATTAAATGCCTTCCTATCTATTTCAGACAAGAGCGTAAGGCTCGAGGCCTGATACAACACACAACAGGCGCTCCTTCATAAATGTTTCCTTGAAGGATATGACGCTTCATCTTTAATGAAAATTCAAAAATTCATCAAGTTTATATTTCATGTGTTCAAAAACACATGCGCTGGCTCCACGTTGGCTTTTGTAGTCGCGATGCTCCTTGATGAGTTGGCGATGCTCCTGCATCATACTCCTCAGCTTGAAAATTTTCATGGGCTCCTATCCATGAGCTCCTGTACGGTCTGTCCATGCTTCTGTATCACTGCTTCATTCTCCCAGTTAGCATCCTCGACTGGGTGACTTTTCCACTTGACCAGATACTCGAAATATTGCTTTCGCCTAGTTTTCTTACCCGCTCGCTTGTCCAGTATGCACTCCATCTGTGGCTTCTCTGCAACTGGTAATTGCTTCTGCCACTGGACCACTGGTTCCTCAGTTCCAGTTTCTGCTTCTCCAGCCTTGTATGGATATAAATCCAAAACATTGAATATCGGAGATATCCCGATGCCATCCGGCAAGTCAACTTCATATGCATTCTCTCTAAATTTCTTTAGGACTCTGCATGGCCCAATTTTCTTCATTTTTAATTTGTTATATGTTCCCCTTGGGAACCTTTCCTTTCTCAAGTGTGCCAGAACCAGATCACCAACTTTGAATTGAATTTGTCTCCGATGCTAATCTGCTCTGCGTTTATACTCCTGATTCGAATCAATCAGTCGTTGCTTCACCTTGCTGTGAAGTTCCTTCATTGCCTCTGCAAATTCTTTCGCGCTTGCACTGCTAGTCGCAGCCTGTTCTGACTCCCTGAGTTCAGATACTCCTCTTGGCTGTCTACCATATACAATCTCAAATGGACTCTTTCCTATGCTCCTGTTCACAGAGTCATTGTAAGCGAACTCTGCCTGTGGCAACACATTGTCCCAGCTGTTGTGGTGCTCTGTCACCAGGCTTCTCAACAAATCTCCCAGACTCCTGTTCACAACCTCTATTTTCCCATCCATCTGTGGATGATAAGATGAACTAAATGCCAGATTAGTTCCTAGCTTCCTCCATAAGGTTCTCCAAAAATTCCCTATGAATTTGGTGTCCCTGTCTGACACTATGCTTCTCGGCAATCCATGGAGTCTAATGACCTCCTTGAAAAACAAGTTCGTGATGTGGGTCACATCGCTGGTCTTCTGGCATGGTATAAAATGTGCCATCTTCGAAAACCTGTCCGCTACTACAAAGATGGAATTAACCCCTCTCTGCATCCTTGACAATCCTAGTACAAAATCCATGCTTATCGCCTCCCATGGCCTCTCTAGTATGGGCAATGGCTGATAAAAACCTGCATTCTATTTCCGGCCCTTCGAGTGTTGATAAATCCTGCATACGTCAACAAATAGTTTGACATCCGCTTGCATGCCTGGCCAAAAATACGATTCGCTCAGCTTTGCGAATGTTTTATCGTGGCCAAAATTTCCTGCTAAGCCTCCGCTATGTTTCTCTTTTAGAAAATTCTCCCTCATAGAGCAATTTGGAATACACAGTTGATTGCCTTTGAACAACAATCCCTCCTGGATCATGTAGTCTATCCATGGGCTCCGATCCCTAAGAACGGGATTCTCAGCCGCTTCATATGCTTCCCCGAAATCTACATCCCCTGCATACATGTCCCTCAGGTTTTCAAAACCCAATGTCTTGACTCGGAATTCCTGCAGCAACAAACATTTCCTGCTCAAAGCATCAACCACTTTGTTAGCAGTCCCTGAAATGTGTTTGATTACAAATGTAAAATTCCGCATATACTCTACCCATTTTGCATGCTTCTGATTCAACTTCTCTTGTTGACTCACAAACTGCAATGCATGATTATCACTATACAATACAAATTCCTTTGGAATCAAGTAATGCCTCCACTTCTTTAATGCCTGGATAATGGCATAAAACTCTTTATCATATGTGGAGTATTTCAGCTTTGTGTCATCCAGCTTCTCGCTGAAATAGGCAACTAGTCTGTCTTCTTGACTCAAGACTGATCCTATGGCGTATCCGCTTGCATCACATTTCACTTGAAATGTCTTCATAAAATTTGGCAATACTAACAATGGTTGCTCCGTTATCTTCCGCTTCAACAGGTTGAAGCTTTTCTCAGCCTCTGCTGTCCAATGAAAAGACTTATGTCGCTTCTTCACTGTATCCATCATTGCGGCACTAATTCCACTGAAATTCCTAATGAACTTTCAGTAGAAACTAGCTAAACCATGGAAACTCCTCACCTCGAAAACATTTTTGGGTGATGGCCAATTCTTGATCACTTCCACCTTTTCAGGATCCATTTTCAACTCATTTGTCAAAATAACAAAACCCAAATAAATGAGCTCTGTCTTCATAAATGAGGACTTCTTCATGTTAATCAACATCTTTTCCTGTTGTAGCTTTCTCATCACAATGGCCAAATGTTTCAAATGTTCAGCCTTTGTCTTACTGTAGATCAATATATCATCCAGATATACAACTACAAATTTCCCGATGAATTCCCTCAGGACTTCATTCATCAGTCTCATGAATGTGCTCGGTACGTTTGTCAAGCCAAACGACATGACCAACCATTCGTACAAACCTTCATTTGTTTTGAATGCTGTCTTCCATTCATCACCTTCCCTCATGCGAATCTGGTGATATCTGCTCTTCAGATCAATTTTTGAAAAATAATTCGCCCCACTCAGGCAATCCATCAGGTCATCCATTCTCGGCAGTGGAAATCTGTACCTGATGGTAATTTTTTTGATCGCCCTTGAGTCGGTGCACATTCTCCAGCCTCCATCTTTCTTTGGACTAAGCACTGTTGGAACAGCACACAGACTCAGACTTTCCCTGACCAATCCTTTATCCAGCAACTCCTACACTTGCCTTTTGACTTCCTCATTTTCCTGTGGTGTCAATCTGTACGCAGCCTTATTCGGAAAACTACTTCCTGGTATTAGATCAATGTGGTGACTCACACTCCTCATCGGTGGTAACAAATGAGGTAATTTGTCCATGATGATATCAGCGAACTCCTCCAATAGTTCCTGAATCTCAACTGGTAAGTCATTCACTCTCGTGCTAGTCAGGACAATTCTTGGTTTTCTGACCACAAAGAATTGTGGATCTTCTTTCTTCTCCATCTCTGTGAGAAGCTCTTTCCCACTCATGAGAAGTATTGTGCTGTTTACTTCCGGTTTCACCTCCTTATCCTTTATCAGAAGTAATCTATGCATTCTCCCATTTTTCTCCAGGGTATATGTGTTCATCCTCCCATCATGAACCACATTTCGGTCATATTTCCATGGTCTACCCAATAACAAATGACATACATCCATGGGAATAACATCACAGAGAATTTTATCATTATATCCCCCAATTTTAAATTCAACTAAACATTGTTTAGTGACACTTACCTGGTGTCCTTTTTGTAGTCACGAAACCTTGTATGGGCTGGGGTGATCAGTTGTCTCCAGCTCTAGCTTCTCCGCCATCTCGGTTGAAACGAGATTATCAGTGCTTCCGCTGTCTACAATGACCTTGCATTTCCTATCCTTGGTTGTGCAAGCTGTTCTGAACAGTCTGGTCCTCTACACGGAGCTTTCCACCTCCTTCTCAGGTGTCAAAAGGACCTTATGCATCCCAAGCAATCTTCCGCTGTCTACATCTTCTGACTCATCATCACGCCTCTGTGCTTCGGCGATGTGAGCTTCTCCTCCATCCCTTTTTCTTTTTGGACAGTCAACTGCTTTATGTCCATCCTTTCCACACGTAAAACATGTGATAATTCCACCTCGCCCTCTTCCTCTTCCTCTGATATGAGGAAAAGTGTTTGCATCAGCATAATCTCCTCGCTGCTCATTATGTTGTCTCCTCGGCTCAACATACTGTTGTCTTTGCTGTGAGGTTCCACCTCTCTCAATCTTACCCTGAGGTTTCTTCCATTCCTCCCTGGGCTTCTGAGTTCTTTCTTGGGCAACTGCCTTACCCCTCGACTGACTTCTGCCTTGCCCTCGCTGACCTTGCTTACGGCCCAGCTTCTCCTCGGTTGACTTCTGCCTTGCCCTCGCTGACCTTGCTTACAGCCCAGCTTCTCCTCGGTTGACTTCTGCCTTGCCCTCGCTGACCTTTCTTACGGCCCAGCTTCTCCTTGGCTTTCAGAGCCATCTGGTAAGCATCCTCAACCATTCTGATGGTCGTCATACTTAATTCATCTTGAATTTCATACCTCAGGCCATTCAGATACCTGGCTACTTTCTCATCATCGCTCTCCCTATGACCTTCTCTGATGTTGAGCTTGTAAAACTCTTCGGTGTATTCCTTCACCATCATCAACTTTTGTCTCAGGTTCTGCATCCTCCTGAACAGACTAATTTGGTAGTCCCTTGGGATGAATTTTGCTTTCATCTTAGCAATCATTCGATCCCAGCTTTTAATTTTCTGTTTGCCTTTGGAATGTCTATCTGCCTATAGCTCATCCCACCACAATGTTGCATGTCCTTTTAGCTTAGTGACAACATGCTTTACCTTTTTATCCTCTTCGATATCCTCATAATTGAAGTAGGTGTCAAGAGCCTTGATCTAGTCCAATGGCTCTTCTGCATCCAGACTTCCTTCATAGATGGGAATGTCCATTTTTGTCTTTGAACTCATCCGAGCGATAGCCTTAATCAGTCGCTCGTTGGCTGTATCTTCAGCTGCAACTTCTCCTTTTGTTTCAGCCTCAACCTCATTGTCGGAATCACTAAGATCCCCTGCACCAGCTGTGCATCTTTGAGTTGTTTCCATCTCTTCGAGTTTCGCTCTGAGATCTCGTATCTGTCTTTCCATCTCTGGGTTTCCTGCTGGCCTAACTCTTCTTCGCACATCCCTGTCCTCTGGATCAGGCGATTGCCTCTCTCTTCTAGGCGGCATGGTTAATTCTTCTCTTCCTCTCTGTCATAGAAAACAAAGAGTTCCTGCTCTGATACCACTCTAGCACCGACGCACCTCGCCACGCGTCCCGCTCTCACCAGGACCTTCTCTTTCCTCGGCCCGAAGAGGTTAACTGCCTCTTCAAATTCCTTATCAGAACCTTTCCGCACCCACAGGATGCTCCCTCAGTGATCTCCCTTTGCCTTTATCGGGATATCAGACCTCGCCGTATTGCGAGTCCTGAAAATACGGATTCAGGTCTCACAAAACTCCAAAATCCAATGAGTATTCCCTATGCGCCTTTCACTATACTTATCGGGGATTTCCCCATCGGAAAATTGGTAAACACATAGTCGTGTGTCGCTACACCCACAATTCTTCGATCCCTGAACTCCGATGCCACCTGTCCTCTGCACTATCGCTTGGACCCCACGCTCTCCGTTAAATCAGGAAATCATGTTTCGGGAATTCCAGATTCTCGTGGCACCGTTTCGCAGGACCTACCAAGTCCTGAACCCCGATATGCGACGCCACCTGTCAATATCAACTGCTATCACTGTGGGACCCGTCGCAGCTCGGAGTGTCACGAATCCTCCGTGATTCTTTCGACGCCAAGAATTTCGAAGTGCCGAACCCCGACTCTCTGGGATCTCGCGCCATGTATCCCCTCTGGGATCAACGACCCTGATCTTCTCGGGAAATCGCTAATCACGATTTCACTAGGCATAAAACTCCTGTCCTCGCAAACCCCGATTCCCCGATGAGCCAAGTCCCGATGGCTCTTGGGCTCCTCCTTGGCACGCTTAGGGTTAACCTGTGCCCAACTCTTCCGAGATATGATAGCTGGCGGGATCTCGCTACTCTCCCCTACGAATCCTGACTGTTGACTCCTCCTCCTTGAGGATTTCTTGAAAAAAAATGACCAAGTGCTTCTTCCGAGACTTGGTCTTGACTCGTACTTGCAGCTCCTGCTCGAAAACTGTCCTCGACACGAACCTTCTATGCTCCCTTCCAAGGATATTTCGAAGGAACTATCCCTCCTGAGCTTATTCACTCTGACTCCTTCAGAGGAACGTATGTGTACTCCTTGTGCTCGACGTTCAACAATCTCTCGAGTGTTGAATCTTTTAGACCCTGTGCACTCACTGCAGCAACAACCCTTTGGCTCCTTTACTCAGACTAACAACTGAGACTTCTCCTTCCTTCAACCTGCACGCTCCTGGCATGGTTGCAACAACCCAAGTCACTTCTGGGCAAATGAGAACAATTGGTTAAATTATATATCCTTCATCAACGCACTCCTTGCGGATGAATTCGACTGCACTCTATGCAAGAATCTCCTGGCTCAGATAGAGAAACAATTGAATCTCATTCTTTCTTAGGTCTCAAGTTAGAACCATGAAATCATAAGAACAGCATATTCAAAGCAAATGCTTAACCAGAAAAAAACATTCATGAGCACACAAACAAAATATACAGAGAAAACAACACCAGACATGAATTTGAATCAAAGACTCTCTTATATTAACTCAAATCTATACATGGGTGTTCTTCACAATTTCTCTGTTGGCTCTCTTCTCTTCTGAATGCTTCTCAATTTCTGGATTCTGTTACAATGTACAAAGGAGGGTGTCTATATCCGTTTTCCCTCTCGAAATCTAAAACTGTCTATTCTAGACTTAAACATCTACCTACCTGCATTAAATCTATTAAATGCCTTCCTATCTATTTCAGACAAGAGCGTAAGGCTTGAGGTCTGATACAACACACAACAGGCGCTCCTTCATAAATGTTTCCTTGAAGGATATGCCGCTTCATCTTTAATGAAAATTCAAAAAGTCATCAAGTTTATATTTCATGTGTTCAAAAACACATGCGCTGGCTCCATGCTGGCTTTTGTAGTCGCGATGCTCCTTGATGAGTTGGTGATGCTCCTGCATCAAAGGTTCTCTACTTGGGACACATTATTGGAGTGAAAGGGGTATAGGTTCACCAAGAGAAGATCTAGGCCATCATTGATTTCCCCCCACCCAAAACACTCATAGAACTCAAGGGATTTCTTGGCATTTGAAACTATTACAAGAGGTTTGTGAATGCATTCTCCCAACTTTGTGCACCCCTAATTGATTTGACTAGGAAGGGAGAATTTAAGTGGAGTATTGAGGCACAATCAACATTTAACAAAATGAATAAGGTTATGAGCACTTGTCATGTATTATCCTTGTCTGATTTTTCTCAACCTTTCATCTTGGAGTGTGATGCATCAGGTG
>SNQJ01S0018810.1:39968-63980 GCA_010110895.2 Picea sitchensis | reverse complement strand
TGTTCAAATAATCAAATAACTATCTTTGTCATGAGCATATATCATGTATCATACAATTAGGTTTAGAGGTACACATCTCAATGTCTAACCATGTGTAACTGACTCCAAACAAATGCTAACTTTGAATTATTAAGATTAGTAAACAACAATGTTCTAACTACCGAAGGTCAAAATATGGGGCACTACACTAGTTCTCATTCTAGCAGGCAGTCTTAGAATTGCAGAGAAACAACTTGTGCACACTGCAGTTCCTAGTCTTGTGCTCAGGTTCGAGGAGAGATTCCATTGCAGTTGTTGAAACTAGTAGATCACATTTGTCTTGGACTATATCTTGGTTAGGGTTTGGATTATCTGATCATCTCTTGTTGATGCATTATCCTTGGGGAAAGGTGCTCTACCCTTTGTTTGGCTATCTAGCCTGGGGTTTGCTTCCAAAATGATTCTCTCTCAAGGTTAAGGTGCTTGGAGGGTGGCTTCGGCCTATGGTTGGGTGAAAATAGTATTCTCAATGGTAAAATGAGAACATACATTATATTATAACAAGTTATGGGCCCACACCTCCTTCATTCAGTCTAATCGCTGGAAGAAAACATAACTGTAAGGATATTGATCTCATTGAAGAATTATCGCTAGGGTTTCTAGCAGGAGCAATCACCATAGCACTACCGCTAAGGTTACTACCAGGTGCATTTGTAGAAACCCTAATCCTCTCATTGAGGCACCTTAAATGAAGGGATTGACCTAATTTTTGAACAGTTCAGTGCACCCTATCATAGTGCATCTCCTAATACTCTTAGCAAGACAAGACGTCAAGTTTGAGTTTTTTGGTCAAATCTAGGGTTGACCAAGTCAAAGAAGCCATGACTTACTCTATGAATTCAGAGAACAAGTTAGATGGAGCTTCTAACCTCAGAGCGTGGAAGACAAGGATCGACCACATCCTTGCCAAGAATAAATTGTTGAATATCATGAAAGGAAAGATCGTGGAACTAGTGTTTGAAGAAGGAAAAGAGAAGGAACCACAAAACGTTGCAGTTACATATAAGTTCAAATACAGTGACATCAATTCTATGAGTATCATAGTGGAATCTATAAAAGACGACTTGATACCCTACATCTCCCACCTTGACTCATGGAAGAATATGTACAATGCCCTAATAAACCTCTTCTCAGTCAGAAATATTGGACAAGTAATGAGTCTAAACAATGAGCTTTGTGACATGAAGATGAATGATGATGATAGCATAAAATCATACTTTGTGAGGATATCCTAGTCAAAAGATCAACTACAAGCTATTGAACAGATGATTTCAGAGAAGGAATTGGTAAACATAGTACTCAATGGTCTTACTAAGACGTGGGATGCATTTGTCGCAAGCATGAACACAAGAAAGGAGTATCTGACATTTGAACAACTTTGGACTTGTTGTGCTCAAGAAGAATCAAGGATTAGTGAAAAAGAGAAACCCCAAAAGAAGTACGATGATCAAGCCTTCACAACAAGATTCAAGAACTTCATGAACAAAAGGAAGTTTGTCTCAAGGAGGAAGCCAAATCAAGAGAAAGACATTTCATAAATACAATTCTTCAACTGTCGAAAGTATGGTCACTACAAGAATCATTGTCCCGATCTAAGGAAAAGGAAGGAGAAACACGAAGCATCATTTTCCGAAGAAAAGGAACCTACAGTGAAGACTAAGCAAGATGAAAGAGACTTCTTCTTCTAAAGGTAACAATACTCTTCTTATTTCTTGTACATATATCATTTGTATCGTCTCTATACATATCTTGTATATCTATCTGTTGAAAGATAATGTCTTCCAATAAGAGTTGTACCTATGGAATAACAACAAGATAAGGATTGATATCATTAGATAATACACATGAAAGGATGAAATACGTTGAATCAATCATGAAGAGACTCAGTATAAGAAAAGACAGAAAGAAATTAGAGAAATACTTATAACGTTTTTGTAGAAGACAACAAGATGGAAGCATGGAATCTGTTAGGAAAAGAGAGCCAATTATATATTGCATAAGACAGTAAATATGAAGATGGAATCGTGGACTCTGTTAGACAGAGGGAGCCGATTATATGCACTCATACATGAATCACGGATTAGAAGATATATAATCCTATGATCCATTGAAGATGATGAAGTATATATCCATGGTAGCAACCATGAAAGAAAGTACGTGTCCAGTTCAACCTCAGAAGAAGTCTTCTTCGGAGAGAAGCCTTAAAGTATCCCTGGTTTTCCATCCACATCCATGATCCTATGATGAAATAAATAAATGGAATCTTTAGGGCATGGAATCTATAAGAAACTCCATGGACCCGAGAATTAAAGAAACACATCAAAAAGAACATGAATATTCCAAGAAAGAAAGACAAGCCAAAACAACCAGTTATTGTATCAAGAATCACAAGATTACCAGACTGATATGAACTCACCAAAAGTAATCAAGAAGAGGAATTGAAATTCATGATGAAGAATAGTGTATGGAAGACTTATGAACAAAATCTTTGCAAGATCCAGAACTAGGGGTTCTCCCAGATGTAGGGAGAAGACTATGATGATTACTTGTTCCAGTAAATCAGGCATGCCTCTACATAAGTCATTATATCATCCACAATATCCATGGTTTGGAGTTCTACATCAGATGAATGTAAAGAATGTTCTCCAGAAAAATTGAATAAAGAGCGTATGAAGTCCAAAAAGGAGAAAGTGGTTCTCCAATACATATCTCCACAGATGAACAAATAAGCATAAATTTTGGTAAATCTTCTATCCAAGATGAAATAGTTTATGTACTTAAGATGGAGCTCATGGAGATGACTTCCTTACTGAAAAAGGAAGATATGAATCCCAGGTTCGGAGGGAGAACTGAAAATATTCTTGAGTACATTCATCTTCAAAGATTGAAAAATAGTCCATCTTGGATAGAATCTTTCCTGTTCGGAAAATGGATTGAGACTTATGAGGAACAATGATTTCTGATTGTGGTTAACATGGGAAATAGTCCAGATTGTTGATGTATCATAGACAATGAATTCCTATTATGGTTAACATGGGGAGTGGTCTAGGGAAGTCTCTCTTCTTGAGGGTTACTCAAGAAGACTGGCCCGCCTCGTTGGACAACGATTTCTCATTGTGGTTTACATGAGGAATGGTTCATTTTGGAGGTTGGTACAATATAGTCTTTTCCTCTTGTGGTTAATAGAGGAAATGGTCTAGAAATTCATTCCTTAGGGTTTATACATTCTCTCCAGGGTGCACTTTTATTAGTGTAGGAGGAATGTCCCAGGGTGGGGAATGGTCCAGTCTCAACAATCAGGGACAGACATTCCTTAGGTTTTATACATTCTCTCCAGGATGCACTTTCATTAGTGTAGGAAGAATGGCCTAGGGTGGGGAATGGTCCAAGTTCAGAAGACATGACAAATATTCTTCCTTTCTTGAGAATAATACTCCATATATCTCATTGTTCTACTATGAGGTCATATATTTTTTTAGATATCACATATGTGAGTGAAAGATTGGCCCAGATGATTCAGTTTATATCGTAACATTGTTTCTGTGTAGGTTTATATCAGATGATTGTTGTGAATATTGTATGACAGTAGATGTATACTACTGTGGTGGATTTGTTCCACTGTTAGTGACTATACGTTACTGATCCAGTACTTGTTTGCTACTTGGTCTAGTAGTGTACCACTGGATTGTAGTTATGTACTACTATTATAGACACGGTTGTGTTCTATTTTGTTTCGATTGCCTTGAATACTATCAACAGTATTTGAGATGATTATCAGTTAGATGGATAATCAAAGGACAGAGATTTCCCAGACGGAAAATGGTTCATAGCATTTAATCTTCTAGATTAGAAGAATGGCTCTTGTATCACTCTGTGGAGTGAGAATTATGTCTAATTACTCAGATAGAGTATGGTTTCGAGAGATGATGCAGTTGATGACACTAATTATGATGATGGTTCTCATGATCTAGTCATCATCTAGTCTATACAACTATGTTGATGCTACCGGGTGAATGGTGTCATTTTGTGCTCAAGACCATTACCTGTAATACCTCCCTAGCTAGGAGGGAGTGTTGATATTATGGTAGCTGTGGGAGGTATTTACCTCCACATGTAAACTTGAAGAGAATATAATACATCAGGAAGTAAGAGAAACCCTAATGAGTTGGCTAATAACCCTATAAGACTTGTCAGCTCAAGAGGATAATATATACTATGTTATTAGCCTCCAAGGGAAGAAGTCGGCCAGAAGAATTAATATATATTGAACAAATAGATACCCAGAATGAGAAGTTGGCCCAGGAAATTAGCCAGAATTAGTATAAATATAGGAGGCCAGTTCTCATTCTAGCAGGGAGTCTCGGAATTGTAGAGCAACAACTTGTGCACACTGCAGTTCCCAGTCTTGTGCTCAGGTTCGAGGAGAGATGCCATTGTAGCTGTTGCAACTAGTAGATCACATTTGTCTTGGACTATATCTTGGTTAGGGTTTGGACTATCTGATCAGGTCTTGTTGATGTGCTATCCTTGGGGAAAGGTTCTCTACCCTTTGTTTAGCTATCTAGCCTAGGGTTTGCTTCCGAAATGATTCATCCATTATATTCTAACACCACGTACCACCAGAAATGGCATGACAAGCAATATCCATATAGGATAGTTTCATTGACAGATTCACTGACCTTAATCTCATTATTCCAAAAATAAGCATGTGTTTTCTAACTATACTTCTAGGATAAATAAATCTTCAAAGTGTCTTTGCGTGAGGGATTTCACCATAAGGGAACCAATTTGGAGTTCATCCATTTCTACTTATTATCAACCACGACAAGAAAATATTGAGTCATTTTTACATCAAACAAAATTGGGACCATTAACCAAACCTTTGTGCTACCAGGAATTTTTCTAGGGTTGACATCAATGAAAACCAACCTTAATCAACAATATCCCCCTTTGGCATTGAGGGAAACACTATGATGCAAAACTGAAATTATGTCATGAAATAATTAAGTCATATCACTCATGCTCCCCATGGAAACATGCCTCTGTCCTTTTCATCTCTGTGACCATGTCTCCCCCTCAAACCATACTTATGTCCTCTACATTTGATGAATCTATCCCCCTTTTTCCATTCGGGGTTTCTCCCCCTTACTGAACTATCCTATTTATGGTGATTCCTCGTGTACATCTAAGACATATAAGATAATAATTCAAAAGCATTAATTTTGGAGTATAAATAACTCTGAGTCTCTGGCGAAGATACTCAAAGGCTTCCCATCGAAGTGGTTTTGTAAAAATGTCCGCCACTTGTTATTTTGTGCCCACATACTCAACTTTGATGTTCTTTTTTGCAACTTGTTCCCGTAGAAAGTGATACTTTATTGGAATGTGATTTGTCTTGGAGTGAATCACCGGGTTCTTTGAGATACTGATGGCGCTTTTATTATCATGATAGATTGGAATGGTCGCATCATACTCATCCTGTATATCTATCAAAGTTTGTTTCATCCAAAGAACATGTGTACAATATGTTGCTACTGCAATATACTCTGCCTCAGTTGTAGATATAAATATTGATGATTATTTCTTTCTTAGCCATGATACTAAACATTCACCCAAGTAGAATGCTTCTCCACTCGTGCTTCATTGGTCATCAATAAAACCTACCCAATATGCATCTGTGTAGGCAATAAGAGATAGATCCTTTCCTTTTGGATACCATAATCAAAACTCTTTTGTTCCATTGAAATATATGAAAACTCTCTTCATTGCTAATACATGTGATTCCTTTGGTGTTGCTTGAAATTGTGCTACCTGTCCAAATGCCTGCATTACATATGGTCTGGATGTTGTCACATATAGTAGGTTTCCAATCATTGACCTATATTTCCTCTGATCTCTAGACTTTGAATCATCATCTTTACTTAACTTGCAACTGGTTTGCATGGGAGTGATAACTGGTTTGTAATCTTCCATTCCAAAACTCTTTAACATTTCTATGATATAATTGGTTTTGGAAATAAAAATTCCTTGGTTTTGTTTGACGTATCTGAATTCCCATAAAGAAGGATAGTTCTCCAAGTAATGACATTTCAAATTCATTCCGCATATCCTTTGCAAATTTTTGGGTTAACCTGTCATCATCACTACCACATATAATATCATCAACATAAACTTCAATTAATAAAATATTACCTTGACTTACCTTGATGTAGAGGTTGTTATATACACTTCCTTTTCTGAACCCTGTCTGTTGTAGATATTTATCCAGTCTAGAGTACCATGCTCTAGGATCCTGTTTCAGACCATACAAGGCCTTCTTTAATTTTCACACGTAGTCTTCATTATATAACAACTAATATCCTTCTATTTGTTCAATGTAGACTTCTTCTTCAATTTCCCCATTCAAACAAGTTGATTTTACATCCATATGATACATTTTAATATTTTTGGGGCATACATAAGCTAAAAGAAAACCGTTTGCTTCCATTCTGGAAACTGGGGCAAATGTATCTTAAAAGTTTATTCCTTCAGTCTATGCATATCCTTTACATACCAATATAGATTTTTTCCTTGTAACCCGTCCATCTTCATTCAATTTATTCCTGAAACCCCATTTTTTGTCGATCACATTCTTATTCTTTGGTCTTGGAACCAATTACCAAGTGTTATTTTTCTCTATTTGATACAATTATTCATCGATGTCCTTATTCCAAAATTTATCCTTTTTGGCTTCTTCAAAACAGTTTGGTTCAATTGTAGATAAGAGTGCTAGGTGTGTTTTTTTTGGTGAACAAAATCTTCTTCTAGTCTCAACTCCTGCATCTTTGTTTCCTATAATCTGATCTGAAGGATGATTCTTTTGTACTCGTCTGTTAGGTGTCTTTGGAGACACCTGATGAACTTTCTCTTCTTCTTCTATCGGATTCTCTTCATATTCCTCATCTACTTCTTTTTTATCTTCTTCTTCCTTTTCGAAAGGTTATTCCATTGATTAATTTTCTTCTTCCTTTGATTCTGCTATGCATGTTTCATTAATTGTTACGTTGATGCTTTTCACGACTTTTTTCAATATCATATTGTAACACTTGTATTCTTTCCTTGTACTTGAGTAACCTACCAGTACTCCTTTGTCCACATGAGAGTAAAACTTTCCCATTCTTCCATATTCTTTTTTGATGTAGCATTTTCTTCCAAAAACTCTGAATTTTTTCACATTTGTTGGTCTTTCTTTCCATAGCTCGTAGGGAGTTTTGTCAATGTTATTTCTGAGCATTACTCTATTTTGAATGTGAACTGATGTATGCACTTTCTATGTCCAAAATATTTCTGTCAATTTGGAATCCATAGCATTGTTCAAGGCATTTTATATATTGTCCTGTTCTTTCTTTCAACAACTTCATTCTGTTGAGGTGTCCTATGAACGAAGAATTTCCTTTTTATTCCATGAATACTGCAGTAGTCCATAAATTCCTTTGAAGTGAACTCTCCTCTATTATCAGATCTCAAGCATTTTATTTTTGAATCCATTTCATTTTCAACCATTTCCTTGTAGATCTTAAAGTTTTCAAAGGCTTCTGACTTATTCTTGAGAAAGAAAACTACAGTCATTCTTGTATAATGATCAAGTAATAACATATAGTATTTCTCACCTTTTAAACCCTTTGTTGTAGTTGTCCCAACTAGATCAGTGTGCACAATTTCTAGTGGTCTTTTCGTTGAATATTCCTTTGACTTGAACCTGGTCTTTGTTTTCTTTCCTTGTTGACAATGCTTGCATAAAGTGTTGGTTGGTTTCGTGATCTGGGGAATTTCTCTTACTGCTTCTCTTTTGCTGACTTTGAAAAGGTTATCAAAATGAATGTGACCCACTATTCTATGCCATAGCCAACTTTTATCTTCCTTTCCTAGAGAACACTTTTCATTTCAAATTTCACTTAACACATATATGTTTGTTAAAGTTCTTGCAGCTGTAGCAATCAATTTTCCTAAAACTTCTTTTCTTATCCCGCACTTTTGTGAATCAAAAGTAACTTTATGACCTTTGTCTCACATTTGAATCACACTTAGAATATTATGTTTCATATCTTATACTAATAGAACATTTTCTTCCTTTGTATTCTTCTTCCCAATTCTCATTGTTCATTTTCTAATGATTTTAGCTGAATCATCATTTTCGAAGGAGACTGATCCATTTGTTTCCTTTCTTAATGTAATAAAATTGTCTCTATCACCTGTCATGTGTTTTGAACAACCACTGTCAACACACCAACCATGTTTCTTCTGCTTAGCTAGTAGAGAAAGTGTGCATTCTTCATTGCTATATTGATTCTTCTTTCTTATCCATGTGATTTTTTGAGGTTCCTTTCTGTGAGTGTTGTTATTATGTTGTGGTTCTCTAGGATGGACTGTCATTTTACAATCTTTGTCCATGTGTCCACAGTTGTTACATCTGTAACATTCAACTTCAGTGCTCAAAGATTCAAACATGTTGTAACTTCTTCTCTGTGTTTCACTAGGCCTTCTTGGATAACACTTTTGTGTATGACTTTCAAAGTTGTTTATGTTCCTGTTGTTAGCTCTCCAATTCACAACTTTATGTCCAAAATTATTACATGCATAACATAAACCAAAAAATATAGTTTGATACTTGGGAGTTGAAGATCTTCTGAGAGGAGGTGCTCTTATGAATCCTTCTTCTTCTTGAGTCCTATTTGTCTGTTGTTGATTCTGAAATCTGAATCTTCTCGATGGAGGAGTGTCCCTGTAATCTTCTCATCCCCTTTTATTGTTTCTGCATAGATTTTTGGATATGTTTATTTATCTGTTGTTTTGGAGCTTCATCCATTTTTTGTTTGAATGTATCCAAGTCCGGACTTGTCAAGATGAGATTTTTGACTGTTGATAATGTCATCCAAAACTTTTGAGCTATTCTTCATATTTTTATTTTAAATATTCTTTCTTAATATGACAACCTCTTCTTCCAAATTTCCAATGATCTTGTCCTTTTCTTCTAGCTGTTCTTTCAATGCTTCTTCAATTCTTTTATCTTCTTCGATTTGCACCTTCAAATTTTTGATCATTTGTTCTAGTTCTTGAGTGTCTTATTTCTTATCTAGTTCCTCTTGTAGTTTCTTGTTTTTCTTCTTTTCTCTTCTGATAACTTCTATGGCACACATCAATTCTTCTCGATAGTCAAATTATTCATCTTCAATATCTTCTTAAATTTCTTCATATTCTTCTTCGTCTTCTTCATATTCTTCTTAAGAGTCTTCTTTATTACCATGAATAGAACTCTTTTTGTCTCACTGTCACTGACTTCATCTTCATCTGATTATGAGATGTCTTATTTGGTGCATAAGATTTTCTTGAAAAAATTCTTTGTAGTTCTTCTTCCTTTATATGTTTGTTTTCGTTTTGAGTAACCTTCATCATTTATCTTGTTCTTATCAGGAAATTTGTTAGCAAAATGACCAATACCATCACAATTAAAACAAATTAAAGAAAGCTTACCTCTATACCTACCGTCGATTCCCTTATTTAGTCTTTTGACAAATTTGGCCACTTCTTCATCATGTTGTGAGATGCCACTATTGATACTATGTTCTTCTTGTTGCTTTTATTTTTTCTTTGATATTTTGGATTCTTTGAAATTTTCTTCTTTTACATCTGGATTTTCTTGTTCAATTCTCATTTCATATGCTGTGAGGATTCCACGCAGTTCATCCATGCTTATTGAGTTTAGATCTGATCTTTCTTCTAGTGATGATATCTTAGGGTCAAATATCATAGGAAGAGTTTTTGAATAATTACAGATTCTTTGATTTCTTCTCCCAATCGTGTAATGTTCCCCAAATTTACCAAATAAAAAAAAAATGTTAGGGACATTAAATCTATTTCTCTTTGAACAACTTATCTCGAAAGACCTATTGTTATTATAAGTAGGTAGTTGTCATTACTGTTAACTTTTAAAAGGTTTATGTTTCCATTTATTGACATAATTAACTAACATTATAACAGATTTTATCTTTGATTTATTTCTTACTACGCAATATTCATATACTTAAAGGTCCAAATGTAACTTTGTTATACCCCAACCTCTCAGATTACCAACATATATAAATAAACATAATGGTTAGTAAACCCCCACTAAAATTATGATCCTATCCATATATCTATATCTATCTATCTATATATATATATGTGTGTGTGTGTGTGTGTGTGTGTGTGTGTGTGTGTGTGTGTGTGTGTGTGTGTGTATGTATACATATTAACGTTCGATTTACAGGGGAAGAGCCCCACTTTAATTACAGAAACTATTTAAGCATAGACGGTACCCATGTCATACAGGACTAAAAAAAGTTGAGTTTAAAACATAGATTGTATACTTAAAAAGTAAGGTTCAGTACATCTATCACAGACTTAAAACCTTCTGTCTCTTCACACTCTGGGCACTTCTCAGTTTACAGGTGCTGGCTCCTCTTCACTAGACCCTTCATTCATATGTCTTTGGGTTGTGCCCTTGTGCTAATGCCTGATTGCAAGCACGAGAAAGAGTGGTTTCAGCCAACCACTTTTCACCCCGCAATACTCCTCTAGCTGACATATACCCCATCGCTAAAACAGTGGTTGAAATTGTGGCCCGCTCAAGGAATAATATCCTCCGTGCAAGTTTCGGCTCCGCAATCCTTCCCATCCATCGATCTCCTTCCTCTTGGTGCTGCTTCCAATCAACGATTTCTATCAAACTCTGTTCCACCCTTATTTTATTTTTCCACGCGTCTCCCCATATTCCCACAATCTGTCGACACGTAACTATCCTCTCGATCAACGACTATCATTGACTCCACGTTTCTGGCCTCCGAGAGTTTCAAATCTCAAATACACTCTCCTCTACATGCCAATATCCTGCAGTGGGATATATATTGCCACCTGTCCCCTTGAATCCAAAACTAGGATCTCCTCCGTGGATCCAACATTCAAGGATCTCAAATCTCCATTCCTTTTTCCTTCTTTTTAAATATGCGAAATCCTGCCACGTGTCCTTTTAAATCAGATGGCCTAGAATTACTTTGGGTCCTTGTCCAGAGTCCACATATCTTTTCCATATCTCCTTTATGGATCTACTAGTTTAGATTCACTTTGGGTGATATAACGACTCAGATCTGTTCCGTCTCTCCGGACTTATGAGATCTCAAATCTCAAACTCTCGTCCCTGCTGACTAGATATCTCCCAAATTTCTATATCTGGTGCCACATGTCCTCCTTTGCATTGATGACCCTTGTCGTTTGCGGGACTCCGTCCTTCGACGATTTCAAATATTAACAACCATGAGTTTCCAGAGTGAATCCTTCTAGACTCCACAATTTGGTGACACCTTTCTGACCTATATCAATGACTAACGTTCACTCTAACTCTTTCGGCTTTGATTGTTTCAGTTCTCAAACTGGAACTCCAGTGTAATTTTCTCCAGAGCTCGTGATATGGTGACATGTTTCCCCTTGCAGATCGACGACTCTCAGCTCTTCGGCTCTTCGGGTTGTTTCAACACTTCAACTTTCAACTCCTTCAGGATCTCCTGATCTGTTGATATGTATCCTTTGACATGGATCTCTAGACTCCTCTTTTAAAAATTAGGATTTCGCGACTTACTACTTCCAGGTTAACACTTACTCCACATTCATGACTTTTGAAATTTCGATATCTTTGGAGTGGCCAAATCCAATGGCTCACACTCCTATGGATATAACGGTCTAGATATTCCCTTCACAGTTCGTGAATTTGGATGGTCGCTCACTTCCCTACTCCCGATCCCCGATATCCCAAAATTCTCCCTGGACAATTGACGGTCCAGATATCTCCTCAATCAACAGCTCAGATTAAATCACTATTTTATGTTTTGCAAATCCTCATGACTTAGACCTTTGACCTTTCCACTTTGCAAGTCATCCAAATGTTGATCTCTTTACACGTCTCCCCTTTCTATGGATAGTCCCAATGATTTTAGGATTTCACGTTTCTGGGTTTCGCAGATTTCACTCTTCTTCTTCCAAATCTTCTGGTTGTGAAATTTCGATAATTCCTCGCGACTAACCAGTGTGCTACTTCTCCGATATCTAACGGCTTGAAATATTTTGGCTTCTCCTGAATGGATATTAACCCTTTATCTTCCTTCGATTACCTCAATTTTTTTGTGCTTCACCTTTAGGAACTTCAACTCTTCAAGACTTAGACACCTTTCGAAGTGTTTCCTCTCGAGACTTAAAACCACTATTCCTCCTGAGATTTTTCTTCACTTTCTTCCCTAACTTGGGATATTTCAAACGTTTTGAAGGCTATGCCTTCCAAATTTATCTAAAACCCCTATTGGAGATGATTTCCTTAAATAATAGTTATGATCGCAAGTGTTATGTAGAGTTTGAAGACTTATTTAAATAATGGACCGACTCTGTAATAGGTAACATGTTTATGTATCTAAATCCTTATACATTTTCTCCTGAGATTAAAAGGAAGAGAACTGTAACCCTTTGTTATAATCAACACAGTCATCTAAAAAAGGAAAATACTTGCAAAAAATTGAGAAATAGCTTTCCGTGTAACAAATGTTCATCTATCTTGGATAATCCGTACTATAGGTAACAACACATATACATATATATATTTCAATTCTGATATTCACTCAAAATTTTGTTTGGTAATTGCACAATTTAAAATTTTCTTAATATCAGTCATAGATTGATCCAATAATTACTTTCCTGATGTAGATCGTAGATTATATCACAGGAATAGGAACTTTCACACTTTCGTCTCCAACAATACACACAACAATTTTCTTAGTTCTGCTCAGGAAACTTCCATACATTTATCAATAGTTAGCACATATAGTCGTCTTTATTGGCTCTACTCAATGCATAAATTCAATGATAGAGGCTTATTCAATAATTAATTTCCTTTTACCCAACTAGTAGTTGTAATATAACATTTAACCAGAACTAAGTAAATTCGTTCTACCAATTATTAATCAACAAAACATTCATCGAGGGAAGAGTAGAAGAACATATCTGAAAACATTGTTGGGACAAAAAATGAAACAACCAAGTTCCACCCAACCATAGACAAAAACAACCAAAACTACTTGTTTTGTTCACCCCCTAGCCTGACCATGAATCCATGAGAGAGAAGCTCGAAACTCCTCTTTCACTATAGTCTTCTTTCAGATCCCGATTTTTCCTTGCCTCACACTCATAATTATTGCTCATAATAGAAAGTCATCTTCTCTTTCCTAGCATACTCGACAACATCTTTCCTCCTTCCATATGTTATTTATGCAAAAGAATATTGTGCCTAGGTATTTTTCCCTTGGGAATTTTCGCCGCTTTAGAAATCCCTGATTTTCAAGGGCCGCCAATGGCCAAATTCCTGATTTTCCACTTGTAAAATTCAACCTTGAGGTAGTTCAATCCTCTTCCCCACTTATGGAGTCATGGTCAGTTGATTTCAACTTGGTTGTTCCATTTTTCCCTCAACAATAAATATAAAATTATTTGTCTCTTACAAGTGTCATAGTCAAAGAGTTAGTTGGTAAAATTAAATCTTTGCCCAAGATTTCTTCAAATCTTCCTCTAATTTCCAAGTGGCCTCCTCAGGACTAAAGTGCTTCCATTGCACTTTTACCTGGGCGATGGCTCTATTACGTAGTACTGTTTCTCTCCTATCTAAAATGCATAGAGGTTCCACATGGAATTTGCCTTATGGTTCCACCTGCAACATGGTCCAATCGATCATGTGAGTAGGATCATGAACATAATTCTTTAACAAAGAAACATGAAATCCATTATGAATTTTCATATTTGTGGGAATTGCGATTTTATACGATATGGGTCTAATTAGAGTTAAGATCTCGAAAGGGCCATAAAACCTTGGCGCCAACTTGGAATAGTTTCCCATATTTAAGGAACTTATTCTTTCTTTGACTTTTAAATACACGTGGTCACCAACTTGAAACTCCTGGTGTCTTCTCTTTAGGTCCACATAAATTTTTTGTCTGTCTTGTGCCTCTTTTAAATTATGTTGTACTTTTCTTACCGTATTCTCCATTTCCTAAAGCATTTATGAACCTACCATGAGTCTGTCAAATGGGTTATCCCAGCTAATCGGATTTGTACACTTTATTCCATACATTACTTCGAAGGGGATCATCTTAGCTCATGTCTGGTAACCATTGTTGTATGAAAATTATACCAAGTGCAAGTAGTCTTCCCACTTACTTGGCTTCATCCTTGTGTACATTCATAACATATCTTCCACGATTTGGTTTTTAGTTCAGTCTGCCCATCCAACTGTGGATGATAACTTGTTCTTAAATACAAGTTAGTATTCAACCCTGCAAATAGCTCTTTCCAAAAAGTAGATGTAAATTTTACATCTCTATCCGAAATGACCATTTTTGGAATACCATGCAGTCTAAAAATTTCCTTCATGAATATTTCAATGATGTTAATAGATTTATAAGTATATTTTACATGAATAAAATGTGCAGACTTGCTAATCTTATAAATTACTACCATAATTGAATCATTCTGTTTTTGAGTTCTAGGCAAACCTATGATGAAATCCAATGATATCATATCCCATTTCCATTCTCATACAGGTAGAGGCTACAACAGGGTGGATGGATGCTGGTGTTCAACCTTCACCTCTTGACAATCTTGGTGCTTAGACAAGTATTATGTTGTCTCACCTTTCATATTATGCCAATAAAATAACTTTCTTAGTGTTGTTGCCATTTTCTGGTATCCCAGATGACAAGAATATGGTTTCTTATGTACTTCGTCTAAAACTGTTAACTTCAATTCAACATAATATGGTATGTATAATATTTTTTTAAATATTAGTAGACCATTTCTATCTCATATATGTTATGTCTAAATGTGTTTCATTATTTCATAAATCTACCACTGTTTTAGTGTAATTTTCATCATTATTAGTTGCAACCTTTATCCTCTGCTCAAGATCACTTTCAGCCCTACTAATGTTCATTTCAAACAACTGATGAGTTCTTATACTTAAGGCATCAACCACCTCATTTTAATTACCCTTGGTGTGTCTTACCTCAAAGTCAAACTCGCTTAAGAAGGCCAACGTTCTTTCTTTCCTTGTGTTAAGGTCTGGTTGAATAAATAAAAAAATTCACACCACTGTTATCAGTCAACAACAAAAATTTTATGCCCATTATATAGTGTTGCCACATATTTAATTCATGGATGACAACTGCTAACTCTAAGTCATGAGTGGCGTAGTTTCGCTCATGCTCTTTTATTTTTAGGGACTCATAACAAATAACATGCCCTTATTGAGTTAGGAAACCTCCCAAACCGTGTTTGCTCGCATCCACACAAACTGTGAAGTCTTTATCCAAGTCTGCTACCCTTCAAATTGTTGTGGTTGTTAATAGTTATTTTAACTCATTAAAAATATCCTCACATTTTTGTGACCAATTAAACTTGGTCCCCTTTTTTTGTAGGGATGTGATAGGGTATGCAATCCTTAAGAATCCTTCTATAAATATGCGGTAGTACCCAGTAATTCCCATGAATGACCGAATGTCGGCTACATCCTTGGGAATAGGTTGTTCCATGATGGATCTTATCTTCTCTGGGTCGACTGCAATACCTTATTCAGATATTACATGTCCTAGGTACTGCATTTTCTTTTGATAGCAGTCACATTTGTCAAATTTTGCATAGAGTTTGTTTTTTCTTAAAGTTTGAAATACTATCCTAAGATGTTCTTCGTGTTCTTCTTTTGTTTTAGAATATACTAGGATATCGTCAATAAATACCAAAACAAACTTATCCAAATAATGACTGAAAATGTTGTTCATTAAACACATAAATGTCACTGGTGCGTTAGTGAGTCCAAATGATACAACAACAAATTTGTAGTTTCCATATCTCGTCCCGAATGTTGTTTTTCTTATGTCTTCATATTTTATTCTAACCTGGTGATAGCCAAATGTTAAATCCAGTTTAGAAAAAATCTTTGCCCCACCTACTTGATCAAACAGATCATTTATTCTAAGTAAGGGGTATTTGTTCTTAATAGTCATTTTGTTTAACTGTCTCTAATCAATGCATAATCTTAGAGTTTCGTCTTTATTTTTAACAAAAAGGAATGGTACTCCCCATGGTGAGACACTTGGTCTGATATATTCCTTTTCCAATAGTTCCTATAGTTGAATCTTTAACTCTGTTAATTCGGGTAAACTTATTCGGTAGGGTGCCTTAGATATAAGAGTTGAACGAGGCAAAAGATCGATAGAAAAGTCTATCTCTCTCCTTGGAGACAATTCATGTATCTCGTCAACAAATACATCTCTAAAATCATAGAAGACGATGAAATTATCTAAGCTAGGTTTATTTTATTTTTCCAACAAATTTGTCCCTTGGATAGTATAAATCTCACAAACTTTTCTCATGCACTTCTTAAATTGCATCGCTGAAATATGCCTAACTGATATAGGTTTTTGTATGCCTTGTATTGTCCTAACAGTGTCATTTTCATCTTTATAATTGAGTGTTTTTTCATAACAATATAAAACTTCTTTATGCCTTTATAACCAGTCCATTCCAATAATTATATCATAAGACCCTAACAGTAGGATATTCACATTTATCTTTGTGTTTGGACCACCTAAACTGAACTCACAATCAGAGATAAAATCAAATACTTTTCTTTTTGTTCTTGTTTCTAGTTGTACTAGCCAAGATTTTTCACGTCTTGTTTTCTTAAGTTTATTTGAATCCACTACACCAGGAGAAATATAATGCAAGGTAGCTCCTTGATCAATTAAAAAAGAAACACAAGTATTGTTAACATTATCTTGAACTTCCACTATAGTGGATTGGTTATCACCTTGTTAGCCATCCATGACTGCATTGATCCGATGTAATCTTCTGCCTACATCTCCCAATGTAGAGGCTTCCTGTAGGTGGTGAACTGTAGTCCTAGATGTTGAAGTCAAACATGGTCAATTCCTCCTTAAGTGAGGTTCTCCACATTCCCAACATTTTAACGGTTCTCTGGGGTTGTCCCCAAAATTCTTTACCACCTCCTTAACTGGTTTACCACCTCCTTGGGTGTTCTAGTTGTTGGAGTGAAAATATTTCCTTGGAAAACTTTTTCTTGCATTCCAGAAAGGGGCTGGTTGATATCGCTTCCTCTGTTGGTTCATTCGGTCTTGTTTCTTGTCTTTCCTGTCTTGTGAAGTTCTAACCATTCTTTGTATTGGTCGTAACACATTTGAGCCTTCCTGAAAAATTCACTTAAGGACTTGGGGTTGTCGAATTCAATTCTTTCCTTATAGGACTGTGGTAAAAAAATTAGGAACCATTGTATTTTTACTTTTTCCTCCTAGATATAAAGAACAAACCTTAATAATTCCATGACTTTGTTTATAAGGTCATCCATACTCATTTGAACGAGTTGTAGTTCATAAAAATATTTGGTTGTTCTTTCATAGTAACATTCAGATAAATATTGTTTCTTAAAGTATTTCTTGAAATACGACCACTCCATCTGTTTTTCCTTTAGGCCCTTTGCCAACTTCAGGTCGTGCCACCATATACTTTCATTTCCTTTTAGGTTATAGATGGCCACTCTGACCTTCATGTTGTTGGAATAATTGTAGATTTGGAAATAATTTTTTATGTCCAGTAACCATGCTTCATCCTCCTCCCCTATTCTGGATTCTCTGTCAAAGGTGGACAGTTTGATTTTCTTGAACTCTACCTACAGGTGGTCCACCTATTTCCTTTTTCTTCTTGTAGTTTTTTTTATTTTCTCCTGATGGTGTACCGTCATAAGAGTTGTCCCCTTTTTCTCCTTTAGGACCAAAATTTTTAGAGGCCCTTTTTCTGACCTCTTCTTCCTCATTATTATCCTTCAGGATATTCTTTGTTACTATGCTACGCAACAATACTTCATTTATTTCCTACTATTCTTGTTGTTCCTTTTTCATTTTCTCATTATATTCTTTGAAAACTTGCAGTTCCACAATGAGATTTCTCATGGTTTCCAAAACCTCAGTAGGTGAAATTCCATCACTATTCTACCTCGGATCTTCAGGAGGTATTTTCTCAGGATTCTCCTCGAGGTTGATCTCAACTTCATTCTGTGCGGTCATGATCACAACATAAATAATTTTTTTTTGTTTGCAACCATAACTGTTTTGTCAGTTTGTCATTAAAAATAAATCATGTGCTAAGAACACAATTTTGGCCCTCTTTAAGGTCCAAGTGTCGTAACCTTCACTCTGATACCATATGTACTATTCCCCAAATTTACCAAATAATTTTTTTTTTCATAGGGACATTAAATCTCTTTCTCTTCGAACAACTTATCTCGAAAGACCTACTATTATTATAAATAGGTAGTTGTCATCACTATTAACTTTTTCAAGGTTTATGTTCCCATTTATTGACACAATTAACTACCATTATAATAGATTTTATCTCAGAGTTATCTCCTACTCCACAATAATCATATACTTAAAGGGCCAAAGGTAACTTCTCTATACCCCAACCTCTTAGATTACCAACATATCTAAATAAGCATAATAGTTAGTAAAACCCCACTAAATAAGATTTCAATCAATGACTGCTATCAAACACCATTCCGCCCTCATTTCCTTTTTCCACACGTCTCCCCAGATTCCCATGATATGTCGACACGTAACTCTCCTATGGATCAACAACTATCATTGACTCCACTTTTTCGGCCTCTGGGAGTTTCAACTCTCAACTCCACTCTCCTATGCATGCCAATCACCTAGAGTGGGATATCTATTGCCACCTATCCCCTTGAATCCACGGTTAGGATCTCCTCTATAGATACGGACTTTAGGGATATAAAATTTGAAGTCCTTTTTCCTTCTCCTTAAGTATGAGAAATCCTTCCACATGTCCTCTAAAATCGGACAGCCTAGAACTACTTTGGGTCCATTCCCAGAGTGCATAGATCTTCGCCACGTCTCCTCTCTGGATCTGTCGGTTCATATTCACTTCGGGTGATCTGACGGCTTAGATATGTTCTGTCTCTATGGACTTTTGATATCTCAAATCTCAATCTCTCATCCCTGCTGACTAGATAATCTAGAAGTTGTAGGTATGGTGCCACGTGTCCTCCTTTTCATCGATGACCCTCATCATGTTTGGGACTCTGACCTTCAACGATTTCAAATCTCAACAGCCACAAGTCTCCGGAGTGAATCCTTTAGGAGTCCATGATTTGGTGAAACATGTCCGACCTAGATCAATGATTAACGTTCTCTATGGATGTTCAGGCTTTAGCTGTTTCAGTTCTCAAACTAAAACTCTATTGTAATTTTCTCCGAAGCTCGCGATCTGGTGACAAGGGTCCCCTCGAAGATAGACAACTTTCATCTCTTTGTCTCTATGAGATTCGAATGTTTCAACACTTCAACTTCTTCCTCCTTCTGGATCTCCAGACCCATTAACACATATCCTCTCTGGATCCAACGGTCCAGACTCTTCTTTCACCAATAAAGATTTCATGACTTGTGACTTCTAGGTTGACACTTCTTCCACATTCCCGACTTTCGAATTGATGATATCTTCGGAGCACCCTAATTTGACATCTTTAACTCCTATAGATATAACAGTCCAGATCTTCCCTTCATGTATAGGGACTTCACGTTTCGTGAAGTTGGATGGTCGGTCACTTCCCTGCTCTGAATTCCCAATATCCCAGAATTCTCCCTGGACAATCGATGGTCCAGATATCTCCTCGATCAATGACTCAAATTAAATTATGATTTCATGTTTCGCGAATCCTCGGGACTCCGCCCTTTGACCTTTCCACTTTGTGAGTCAATTAAATATTGATCTCTTTCCACATGTCCCCTTTCGATGGAAGGTCCCAATGATTTCGCGATTTCATGTTTTGGGTTTTCGCAGATTTCACTCTGCTTCTTACAAATCTTTTGGTTGCGAAATTCCAATAATTCCTCATGACTAACTACTGCGCTACTTTTCTGAGATCCAACGTCTTGAAATATTTCAGATTCTCTTGAATGGATCTTAACCCTTGATCTTCTTTTGATTACCTCAATTTTTTTGTGCTTCATCTTTAGGCACTTCAACTCTTCAATACTTAAACACCTTTCTAAGTGTTTCCTCTCGAGACTTAAAACCACTATTCCTCCCGAGATTGTTTTTCTCTTTCTTCTCTAACTTACGAGATTTAAATTTTTTTGAAGGATATGCCTTCCAAATTTCTCTGAAACCCCTACTAGAGACAATTTCCCTAAATAATAGTTATGATCGCAAGTGTTATGTAGAGTTTGAAGACTTGTTTAAATAATGGACCGACTCTGTAATAGGTAACATGTTTATGTATCTAAATCCCTAGACATTTTCTCCTGAGATTAAAAGGAAGAGCACTATACCCCTTTTTTATAATCAACACAAACGGCTAAAAAAGGAAAATACTTGCAAAAAATCGAGAAATATCTTTCGATGTAATAGATGTTCATGTAGCTCAAAAAATCTGTATAGGTAACAACACATACACAAATATATATTTAAATTCTGATATTCACTGAAATTTTCATTTGGCAATTGCACAATTTAAACATTTCTTAATATCAGTCACAGATCGATCTGATAATTAATTTACTACTGTAGACCGTAGATTATATCACATGAATAAGAACTTTCACACTTTTGTCTAAAACAATACACACAACAGTTTACTTAGTTTTACTCAGGAAACTTCCATACATTTATCAAGAGTTAGAACATACAACAGTATTTCCTGGCTCTACTCAATGCATAAATTCAACGATAGAGGCTTATTCAATAATTCATTTTGTTTTACCCAACTAGTAGTTGTAATATAACATTTAACAAGAACTAAATAATTTTTTTCTACCAATTATTAATCAACAAAAAATTCATCCAAGGAAGAGTAGAAGAACATATCTGATCAAATTGTTGGGAAAACAAATGGAACAACCAAGTTCCACCCAACCATAGAACTGAACAACCAAAACTACTTGTGCCATTCACCCCGTAGCCTGACCATGAATCCATGAGAGAAAACCTATAAACTCCTCTTTCGTTGTAGTCTTCTTTCAGATCTTGATTTTTCCTTGCCTCACACTCATAATTAGTGCTCATAACATCAATTGATCTTCTCTTTCCCAGCATACTCGGCAGTGTCCTGCCTCCTCCCATATGCTATATATGCAAAAAAATCTTGTTCCTAGGTATTTTCCCCTTGGGAATTTTTGCATCTCTACAAATCCCTGATTTTCAAGGGCTACCAATGGCTAAATTCCTGATTTTCCACTTGTAAAATTCATCCCTGAGGTAGTTCAATCATGTTCCCCACTCATGGAGTCATGGTCAGTGGATTTCAACCTGGATGCTCCATTTGTCCCTCAGCAATAAATATAAAATTCTTTGTGTCTTACAAGTGTCAGATTCAAAGAGTTAGTTGGGCAAATCGAATCTTTTCCCAATCAGTCACAATAATTAAATTACAATTATCCAAATTCTAAATTTGGAATTTCCATAGATGGAAATAATTTTCCAAATTCAAATTTGCCAAAAATGCAAATAAATTACTAAGTGCATTCAAACTTCAATAATAATTTATTTTTCTGGATATTACAAATCCTATGATTGCATTCACTGTTTCATCGTTTCGTAAGAGGTAGGCTGCAATATTCTAATCTTCCTTCATCTTTGGTTTTTCGAACTGACCTTTGTAGGCTTGAAGCTTTGTTACTTTGACTTTTGAATCTCCTTCATAAATATTTCAAATCTTGTTCCAAATATATTTAGCGTATTTACAATGTTCAACTTTGGTGAATATTGTTTCTTTGAGACCATTCAAAAGTGCATTTGTGGCTTTGGAATTATTCTGACCGAGTTTCACTACTTTGTCATTTGTTGGTGGAACTGCTAATGTTGTGTATCAATCTACAATTGATCGCCAAATTTCAAATCCACGTGCCTGTATATATGTCTTCATCCTTATGATCCAAAAAGCATAGTTCTATCCATCAAACTGTGGTATTCCATTTTTATACAAGTTGTTTCTCTCCATGATCTACCTTTCAGTGGTTAAACTGGTTTTTGAAGGAACCTGCTCTGATACCAATTGTTGGATTACTGAGAGGGGGCGTGAATCATTAATAGAGAAATTATAATCCATTCTAAACCAAATAATCCAAGTGTTATATCAATGTAGATTTATCATCCAATAATAATAAATGAACAAATGAACAATAATACACATACATAGTACACTAGTGTTTTACGTGGAAACCCAAAGAGCGAGAAAACCACAAAAAGATTTTTCTTATATGTCTTGAAGAATTACATTCATTGGAAGCACCAAATTACTTTTTTCTCCATCTACAACTGGAATGAGGATCCAACCCCCTAGTTTCTCAAGCTACAACCTGAGGGAAGCTCCAACTCCCCAATTATTTAGATACAACCAGAAGGAGGCTACAACCCCCTATGTTCTCCGAGTACAATTTGAAGGTGGCTACAACCACCTGTCGTTGCCTCATCCAACCGACCTGAAGTAGAAGTAGAATGATGGAACCACTGTCACACTATTACTCTGAGATATATCATTGTAAACATGTAGCAATAAACCTGAACCATGCATCAACCATGCATCAACCTGTACCTCAATCTGTAATTAAATTGTACCATAAACAAGTGCATCAACCATGCACCAACCTATACAAAACAACATGTAATCAACCTGTACCATAAAAAAGTGAAACCAACCATGTACCAAGTATGTACCAATCATGTGTCAACTACTCATCAACTATGACTCATCAATATGTGCCAACATTATCAACTATACACCTCATGTATGTGCCAACTCATTAACTACTTGTCTCAACCATGTACACAACATGTACCTTAACCAAAATCCCTCATCAATTTCATCATCCAAATATGATTTGTAACTTTGAAATAGACTTGGTTTATATGATCACATAACTGCAAACCTTCCTTAACTTTAATAACAAGAGACTAGCATTTCATGAAACTTTTCTTTAGTCTCACATGACTAATTTTGGATTAGTCAACAACCCTAACTTGAAATAATCATAACTTTGTACCTGTAATGAATAAAGATTTTAAACTGATACACAATGTTATGCAATGTTTTTTAAGCAATTCCTCTAGGTTTCACTACTGGGAATTTCACGGAAAAGGAGTTATAGAAAAAAATGGCATACCTTGTTGAATTCTGAATTATTCTAGAGAGCGACCATGTAGAGTGTTCCCCGCAAATATTTTTTTTTTAATCAATCTGAAAATGTTACAAAGAATAACAAAGACTATAATATAACCAAAACATTTGTTCTTAATGAAGTTGGATCTGTTATGAATAAGTTATGATGTTGCTACCCGAAACACCTGTTTTAGACTAGTTTCAGGACTAGCCACAAACCCTATTTTCCACGCAGTGTAACTCCAAAAATACAACAACCCACAAGCTTTTTTTTTTACCAAATATAGTTGGATATGTTTTTGGAATGGAATAGAAATTTCATGGTATGAATCATTCTAGAAAACAAATTATGGCAAAAATGGTGAGATGACATGTAAATAACATACTTTAGAAAGCATCATCAAAAGAATTTATCCTTCCTTGAATTCTGGCCTTATTTTCTTCACCTTCCCTCAGAAACTCATCTTAGATATCATTTGGTTACCTTATACACCTATATATATTTAGTATTCTCAAGTGTGATCTTAAATGAGAGAGCCTTGCCTCGTATTTATACTCTCCAAGTAGCCTCCTTAAAAACATCATCTAGGTCACTTTGCCCACTTTCCTTAGTTTAGGGTTAAGCCACTTCGAATTTGTCCATTAAATTTATTATTTAAATAATTCATTTGTATTCACTTTGA
>SNQJ01S0018810.1:0-23990 GCA_010110895.2 Picea sitchensis | reverse complement strand
TATTAGGTCTTCTTACATCCGCCTTATTCTATTTTATTGAAAGGTCTTATTAATATTGACCTTTATTACATCCGAATACATTGATCTACCTATGTGCGGGTTAGGACCTTAACATGTTGACTAATCCAAAATTAGTCATGTGAGACTAAAATAAAGTTTGATGAAAACGCTAGTCTCGTGTTGTTAAAGTTAAGGAAGGTTTGTAGGTATGTGATCATATACACCGGGTCTGTTATAGAATTACAAATCATATTTGGATGATGAAATTGATGAGGGATTTCCGTTGAGGTATGTTACAGATAAATGTTGTATAACACTAAGGTTGTGGCACATGGTTTGATGTAATGGTTTATGGTATTTTCTTATGGATAGTGTGATGTATTGCTATAGAAATTTTGATGGTTATATTGGTATATGTATTTCGTATATGGTTGAGGTACATGTTGGTACATGGTTGAGGAAAATAGTTTATGAGTTGTCACATACATGAGGTGTATAGTTGATGATATTGGTACATCTTGATGAGTCATAGTTGATGAGTAGTTGATGCATGATTCATACATACTTGGTACATGGTTGGAGGCACTTTTTAGTAGTATTGTTGCAACATGGTTTATGGATGATGTAGCATACTTGTCTCAGTATATTATTAGAAGCACATATTGATCTTGGTGATGATTATGAGTTGTTGTGATATGGTTGGTTGTTGCATATATTGGTGATATTGTGCATATGGTTTATATTTATCTTGGTGATTGATCTTGGTGAGTAGATTTGATTTGGTTGATAAGATTGATGAGAGATGTTGTTTTGATAGGTTGTTTGGATAGGTTGTTGTGACAAGTTATTTGTACAGGTTTGGTGGATGATTGATGCACTTGTGTATGGTACAGGTTGAGGTACAATTTGATCCATGGTACATGTTGGCACAACTTATTGGTATAGGTTGTTTAAATTTTATTGGTATAGTTTGATTACAAGTTTTATGGTAGATGTTGTTACATTTTATTTGGTGCAGTTTGATTGGTACATGTTTACAACAGTATATCTCATAGTGATAGTGTGACAGTAGTTCCATCATTCTACTTATATTTTGTGGAGGTTGGATGGGGCAAGGATAGGTGGTTGTAGCCACCTTCCAGTTGTAGCCTAAGAACATAGGGGGTTGTAGCCTCCTTCTGGTTGTAGCAATAGAATTAGGGAGTTGGATATTTCCTCGGGTTGTAGCCTAAGAAACTAGGGGGTGGAGCCTCCTTCTAGTTGTAGATGGAGAATTGGAAGTTGGTTCTTCATTGAATGTAATTATTGACATATAATAAAAACATTCCATGTTTTTTCCCCGCATTGAGTTTCCACATAAATATTGGTGTACCGTGCATTGTGTGGATGTGTTTGTTATTGTTTATTATGAATTTATGAATGTTAATTCTTATGATACAATAAGATATTGATGATGAATAGATGAACATGGTTTAATAAGTTAAATAATATACTTTGTGGTTTAAAGGATTAATAATTGGTATAATTATTCATTACTGATTCACCCCCCCTCTCAGTAATCCAACAATTGGTATCAGAGCAGGTTCCTTTAGGAAAAAAATTAAGCACTGGAAGGTGATCATGGATTATTCTGAGAATGGAGTACCAATGTTTAATGGTTAGAATGGTTTCAAGTATGAGATATGGAGTGGAAGGAAGAAATTATTTTTTGAGGCACAAAGATATGATATTTGGCAATCAGTTGCTATAGGATATGATAGTTCAAAAAGGGAAAAGAATGCAGCCAAGAAGGAATTGAAGAAGAATAAAAAAATAACAATGGATTTCATCTAGGAAGGATTACCTAATCTAGTAAGAAAAGAGGTTGGTAAATGTTCATCATCGAAAGAACTTTGGGATAAGTTACATAATTTTTATTCTTCACCCATCACAGATTTAGAAAATACCAATGAAGATGCAGGTAAAAAATAAGAAAAAATATGCTCATCATGTCAGACAATTTCAGAAGAGGAAGAGTATGAAGAAGCATAAGTTGATTACAGATAACAATTGATCAATGCAATCTAATATCTAAAGAAATAAAGAGAAGAAAACAAGTCACCCAAGAAAGAATTGATGAAGCAAAAGGAAAGTGTTCAAGGTTCCAAATACGCTCAATAGGTCATCAAGAATTTAAGAGCAAAGATAGAAGAGGCCAGAAGAATTGAAGAAACTATAGAATATCAAAATAAATTTTTATAAGCCAACATAGCAACAAAAAAGGAAGCATAAAATAGAGAAAATATACTGGCAGATCATCTCAAGAAAGGAATGAATGACATAAACCAACTTGAGGAAGATTTTGGTCAAGAAGAGAGAAGACTTGAAGAAGAAATAATTACATTGAAAATCCAACTTGAAGAAGAAAAGAGAACAAAAGATGTCATGAAGTCTCAGATAATGAATAAGGAATAAGAGTTTGAGAATATTGAAGAAGAAGTTGTCACACTAAGAGTTAGAGTAGTCAATCTCAACAAGAATGTTGAAGAGACATAAATGTTTACATCAGAAATAGAGAATGAACATAAGCACTCTAGGTTGCTAGAAAAGAAGAATGAAGAAAAGAACAAGTGTTGTGAAGAAGTAATGAAAGGAAGGAATCATTGTCAACCAGAATCTAACAAAACTAATAAAGATACATCTTCAATAATACCATCCATGTTCATGCCAAAAAGAAGCTTCAATCATGATCATGATCAATCAAGGCAGGAATTCAAAAGGACTACACCACAAAGAAGCTCATTTACTCCCATGTATGTAAATTTATTTTATGGTCATTTTTTTTATTGTACTAACTTTTAACATAAGGTTGGATATTGCAGGGATTATCAAAGAAATGTTCAAACAAGAAATGTTTATGTGGTCCCACGTAACATTGAATGTTACAAATGTCATAACTATGGACACATATCTCATGATTGTAGAAGGATGATCGATACTTCCATGAAAGAGAACACTAATATAAAATATAAGAAAGTATGGATAAGAAAAAAAGAAGAACGAGTGAACAAAGAACAAGTCCCAAAGATCGTAAGATTGGCAATAAAACAAGATGAAGAGAAATATACAAAGAAAAAGGAAGATGGAAAATACATAAAGGTTTTGAAAAGTAATGAAATAAAAGGAGGAGAAGTAAATAAGGAATAGGTTCAAGAGATTGTACCTTCAACTATTGTAGTGAAAGATGAATACACAGAAAGAAAAAAGAAAGTCATATTTCAGAGACATGATGAATCTACCGATGAATATGATGGTGAGTATGTATCAAAGAAGGAATTGTTCTGAGCCATCTGGATGAGAGTCTCCCCATTAATATGAATATTAGATAGGGGGAGTCTATCCAGTAGCTGAGATAGACCATAGAACCATCCTTCGAGTAGATTGCATAATTTGAGTAGATAGATCCAGAGAAGTCAGTTAGAAGAAGTACAGTATGATAGATTAATCAGTTGTAGTAGTGACTACTTCATCATAGTATAGTGATATATGGGTCAACATTATGGACATTTTTGTAGAAGAGTATTGGATGTTATGGAAAAATATGGATTCGTAAGAACACTTAAAAAGTTTGGAGAGATATATGACAGTGGACGAGAGCATGGATTCATAGATTGGTTCAGAGAGTGGTTCAGAGACAAAGGAACATTATCATAACGGATGATCATTACACAAGAATATTTGAATTCTTATTCTTGAATTATTTTCATATATGTTAGTTGATTACATAAGGAAGAACCAATAGAAAATAAATCAAAAATGAAATAGGTACATGAATACTTATACTTTTTCTACACAACATCTTGTAGAGAAGTCAAGAGAGAAAAATGGAACTCCAAAGATAGGTAGAAATATCATTCAGATAAGTTGTCAAATATAAAGGTAAGAATAGAGGTATGATTCAATTGGAATATATTCATCAAATGCATGATAGAGAGTTATATGCTTGGAGAGAGAGCATAGAGGCATAGTTCTAGGCATAGCAATTGTCACAAGGGAAGAATGAGTGATATGACTTCAGTGTTGCATCATAGTGATATCCTTTTTCAAAGGGGGAGATATTATTCATATGAAGGGAGAGAGAGAGTAATCAGAGGCTTACAGACACAAAGAAAGATCAAAGGAACGTAGACAGGGGAGCATCCCCAAGGAGAGTTCAGCCAGGGGGAGTAGTCCCAAAGGGCGATACTCTTTTCTCTTAATATCAAAGGGGGAGAGATATAAACATTGATGAGGATTATAAGCATGAATTTTATCATGACTAAGTGTTTCCATCAATGTTAGTGTTTCCTTCAATGCCAAAGGGGGATATTGTCAGAAAGTTGGCTTATGTTGATGGACAATTGGTATGAATTGTTGGTTGTCATTGATGTCAACCCTTGGAGAGTGTTTTTGTATAGTGATGTCAACCCTTGGAGAAGTCTGGTAGATAATTCTAGTAGAACAAAAGAATGGGTAAGGGACCTAATTATATTTGAGGTATAAAGGCATAAATATAAATGAATTTTCAGATAAGACTAGTCTATATGGATAGTATACGTCACAACATTTCCGGTGATATGTGGAATGCCACATAACTCCTCATGGTTAGAGAGTTATGTGCTTGTGATGTTGGATAACCCTCATGTGTTTTCCAGAAGTTCCTAGAAGGTCAAATAAGTCAAATTATTATAGAATAGCCTATAATAAGTTGACCATTCAAAGTTCTTAGTCATGGGTTAAATTGGTTGCAACAAGGAAACAATTAAAAATAAATTAGTTGCAACTAGAATTGGAGAGTTTTAGTGGACAAAGTGGCTAAGTGGACAAAGTTGGTTAAGTGCACAAAGTGGCTAAGTGGACAAAATGGTTAAGGGGAAAAAGTGGCTAAGTGGAAAAAGTGGTTAAGTGGGCAAAGTGGCTAAGTGGAAAAAGTTGGTTAAGTTGACAAAGTGGCTAACTCAACAAACTGGTTAAGTGGACAAAGTTGTTAAGTTGATACTTCTAGAGGAAGCTACTTGGAGAGTATAAATACGAGAGAAAGGGTCTCCCATTAGTATCCATTGAGCATATTGAATATGTACAAGTTACTGAGGTAACCAAAGGATATCCAAGGCAAATTTCATAGGGAAGGTGAAGTAAATAAGGTCGAAATTCAAGGGAGGATAACATCTTTTGATGATGCTTTCTAAGTTATGTTATTTACAGGTGATCTCACCATTTTTTCAATAATGTTTTTTATACAGTGATTCAAATAGAGGAATATGGAGGCTGTTGAGAAAACATATCCAAGTAATTGTGATAAAAATTTCAGCTTGTGGGTCATTTTATTTTTGGAGTTACATGCCGTGGGAAATAGGGTTTGTGTCTAGTCCTGAAACTAGTCTAAAACATGTGTTTCTGGTAAAAATATCATAACTTATTCATAACAGAACCAAATTCAGGAAGACCAAATGTATTTCTTATAGTACAATATGTAGTATGTTTTGTACCATTTTCATATCCATACATAAAATATTCCATGTGGGGCATTCTATATAAGTTTGTTCTCTAGAATAAGCCAGAATTCAACAAGGTATGCCATTTTTTCTATAACTCCTTCTCCAGGAGGTTCAAATAAGTGAAAATTGAAGAAATTGTAGACAAGACTGAATAACATTATGTACTTTCTTCATATATTTATTCAATACAGGTACATAGTTATGATTATTGGAAGTTAGGGTTGTTGACTAATCCAAAATTAGTCATGTGAGACTAAAGTAAAGTTTGATGAAAATGCTAGTCTCTTGTTGTTAAAGTTAAGGAAGGTTTGCAGGTATATAATAATATACACCAGGTCTGTTACATAGTTAAAAGTTAGATTTGGATGATGAAATTGATGAGGGATTTTGGTTGAGGCATGCTAGAGATAGAGGTTGTATAATAGTGAGGTTCTGGCACATGGTATGTTGTAATGGTTTATGGTATTTGATTGAGGATAGTGTGATGTATTTCTAGAAAAATTTTGATGGTTATATTGGTATATGTGTTTCGTATATGGTTGAGGTACATGTTGGGTACCAATGGTGATTTTAAGAACCCCCCCTAAATTTATATGTATAATAATTGGGAGAATCCCCATGATATATAGGAAAAATTGAAGGCTATTTTATCAACAATATAATATTTATATATAATGTTTTGGCAAATCTTCTAGTCGATTATATAATCTTGTAAAATCTTGGAGAATATTTCACTGAATTATAAAATCTTGTAAAAACTTGGTGAATCTTTCACTGAATTATAAAATCTTGTAAAATCTTGGAGAATCTTTCAGTTAATTATTAAACCTTTAAAGTCTTGGTGATTTTTTTGTAAAGAATTTTTCTTCCTTGTCCCATATGCTATCCTATTTAATATATCATAGAATTCATATGCCATATGATGGATGATATAATAGAACGTGTTTTGGCATAACCCAGAAATTTGCATCTTGTGTGTAAAGATCCACGGGATCCACTTTTGTTGGTATGAGAGTCTAGAGATATGCCAAAGTGTAATAAACCACTTATGAAATATAAAAATGTAATTTTCAGAGTGTATATAAATCAAAAGATAGTCATGCAACAACCAAATGTAAGCATCGTTTCTATTTTATACTTAAACTATCAGTAAATTCCATATAACATGGTTTTTTTATTTATTTCAATGCATTAACGTAATTCCTTTCTTCTTTTCTCCCTTCCCTCTTTCTTCCTATCTTAGGAACTATAAATATTACTAATTTATACTTTTGAAAAACTAGTTTCAGTATATTTAAGTGCATAAATTTCAAGATATTACAAATATTATAAACCAATGAATAAGGAATAGATTGTTTCAAAAGGGTGAAAAAGGTGGCCTTCATTATGTGTGCCAAATGGTTTCTAAGAAACTTTATATCAAAAACATTGAACTGAAAGCATTTACATTTTCCAACTTCCAAATGTAGCATGCAATAAAGAAAGGAAATGTTTCTTTCGGAAAAGTGAAACCTCAGTGCTTTCATCCTAAATTTGACTAATCAAATACTACTTAATACACCATACACAAGGGTAGTAGTTCTAATCCAACATACCTTTTTCATCCCATACACAAGAATAACAAGCCTAAGCCACCAAATATTCAATAGGGAACCTTTCCTTAAAATGTATTGAATTCTGAATGACATTCATCAAGCATCCGTTCTGTAAGCATGTAGAGACATTATTCAGTATCTAGTGCATCGTGTAGATACAAAGATAGGAAGGTACACTATCAAAGTTGCATGGTTGCATTAGTAGTTTCTTGTTGTCTCAGATCATCTATGATTGTTTTCTCAAAATCATCCTGAGTATAGGGACATGTCACTTCCAACATTATCATGAACTATGAATAAAGTCCCATCTCATCCCATTTATGTTTTATTAGTAGTACTTCCAAGTAAAATGGTGATCTAGGTGGCAGTTAAGGCCTTTTTATAATAGCCCCTGAATTTAGAAGTTTCAGATCAAATATGAAAATAACATGGTTTGATCCTTTCACAGTTGTTGTTTTTAGGGTCCATATCACTTTCCACATTATATAGCTCAACCATAGCTTCCCAATAAGCTATATTTCATCCCAATCAAAGTTTGGAGTGAAAAGTTAACAATTCCAGCAAATCAACTGTTGCAACTAAAACTCGGGGTACTCAACTCTTGGCCTTCCACCTGCTTTGTCCTTGGTCTTGCATATTATTTTCCTTTCATTTTATGTTTTATATGTTAATGAATAAGGGAATCACCCTCTCTTCTTAGAGATTTCTACCACCATTGTACACAACCAATAGAGAATAAAATTTATGTCCACTACAACATTATTGTGTTTTATTTCTGCAATTGTCATTAGTCATTTCATTCACTATTATACACATTATATTTCTGAAAAATAATGTATCCACCAAATTCCCTCCATAATCTAGATTGCGATGTGATTATAGATTAGTGCAACTATGAAAGGTAGAAATTTAGAATCCATTTTCTACAAAAGGATACAAATCAAATATTTTCTTCTCACTTCAAACAAATATATAAGATATAAATGACATATATTTACCTCTTGATTTGGAAACACTCCTCAATTTCCCCCCAAAGATGGCACTTAGTTATGACTCCATAAAAGTTTGTGTTCTAATTATTTCAGTTCGATTCTAAGGGACAACAATCTCCCAATCATCATTTCCACTAACTGTAAACAATGAAATTTTGTTGCCACCAGAGCCATTTACTTCACTACCTTTTAGTTTAAGTAGTTCATTGTGCAACTGATCCATAACAAAACTAAGAAATCCTTCAGCATCTTCTTGCGTGGGCCTTCCTAAAGGACTGAGAGGTTGGTCAGGACTAAAGGTTTTAAATACAACATAAAAAATGGTTGGATACAAATACCTTCCCACCTCAATCCCTCTTGCTTCATTTACACTATTTTTCATATCTTTGTCAATATATTAGCTTCTAAATTCAATATGGGTAATGTTGGGCACTTTGAAAACCAGTAAACTAATGTTGGGCTATCTGGTAACTCTATGGGCCATGGCATTTTTCTCTTGGGTAAGGAGGAAGGTGTAGATTTCCCAATTTTCTTTTAAACAGTCCAATCCAAGCCATATGCTAGAGTTGTAGAAATTGGTTCATTAAAAATTTAATGCTACCTCCACACTAACAATCTTACTAGCGTGTCATATTCGGAAAGGAAGATTCAGAAAGGAAAATAACAGTAGTTGATGAGCCATGATGGAATATTGAATACAATACAATGTGTGTTGCACATTTGGGTTACTATTTTTGATGTTCATGGTGGAGGGGTGGATCTTATATCTTCCATCATGAAAATGAGATAGCTCAAATCTCTAGTTCTTGTAATGACAACATTGTCCCTTACTGGATTCATAATGGCTTTGTAACAATTGGTGTTGAGACTATGTATGAATCTTTAGGAAACTATGCCACACTTCAGTTTGAAGGACTATGAAGACTGTCTGTGGTTTTCAAAATCAAGTTGAGGAAGTCCTATAAGACCCAAAGACACTAGAAAATGTTGTAAGTCTTGCAGAAAGGTCTCTGTAATAATTTTCCATCTGATTTAAATGAAAAGGATTATTTAATGGAAACAACAACAATGATTTGTAGTATAAGATAGGTATAGACAAAAATACCCCTCAGTTGGATGCAGGTTGATTAAGCTTCAGAAGTGGTTGAGCATGCATTAGTAAACATTGTGGAATGATACTTTTATTTTGAAGCAAGATGCAATGAAGAGGGCTATTTAAGAAAGTCATTGAATTTTTGTTGGGAATTATGCTTACATGTTCTATAATTTTGACTATAACAGTGACCAATGTAGGATCCATCCCTTTTCTTTGCATTTGACAAGGAGTTTTAGGGCATCCACGACATGCCAATTTTGGGCTTATCTAATAATGGTTTCCTTTCACAACACAATGCTTCTTTAGAGGATTTCATCAAACACTTGGATTGAAAAATCATATTCACAATGGAATCTGTTATCACTCCTTATTTTCCCAAGGATGAGAAAATAAACCAAATTGGTAACCAGAGACCAATCTTTAGGATTGATTAGCTAGCCCTACCAACCCAGAGAGGGATCTATCATTTAGATCAACCAACTAAATGATTGAATGAATAATATGTTAGGCTAGGTATTAAGCTCACTAATGGATAATTGCATTTGTTGGAGATGAGAAAAGAGATGGAGTCATCTTTTCAAATAGGTCACTACTTTTATGAAACCCTAATGAACCAGAAATAAGGATGCAACTATGGAAAAGGAAAGATAGAAGTAAACGTTGGTATGTTGATGATTTGGTTGTAGTATAATGGTCATGTAAATTGAGCATAAATTTCATATGAGTTCAATTTACCAGTTAAAGGTGTAAACAAAAATGGTCAACTTAAAACAATACAGAGCATAAGATTGAGTTTTGTAAATCACTTCTTAAGTAGAGAATGAAGACAATTACAGTATGGATATCATAAAATCTATCATATATAGTAGATAAAAATTAGACAATTGAAGAAAAAGCCTCATACCAATGATCAAATCACAAGAATCTCTTCACAAGTCTACAAACTATCTATGTGTTGAATTTAGAAAAAGTATAGGCATATGCTGCTCCTTGGCTCTCAAAATATCAGACATCTCACCTCTTATACATTGCATTACATTAATATATAATGAAAATAAGTCTAAATCCTCCTAAGGATGTCAAATTCTACTCCAAAAAGTCAAATATATGCATCTATCCTATCATTGCTAAAACCTAGGAGGAGTTAGACTTGATTTTCCTCATTTTCCTAAACTACTTGAGCTTATCCATTAAAGCATCCAATACATGAATTCAACCTTATAAACTTGAAATTACATTTACCAAGCCTTAATAAACTTGTTTTTCACCATTTACACTCACCAAGTTACCATTTGACTATTTACATGGAGTAAAATATTTGCTACACAAAAGCGCAATGAATCTACCAGAAGCGCAGTGAAAAGTAGGGGTGAAAGATGATATGATATCTCTTTAACCCTAATATTTGTGTATAAAATGAAATATTTTTTTGTAGGTCAAGATGTTTTGGAAATAAACCTCTTTCATTTTCCCAAAATTCTACGACAGTTGTTCATAATATTCTCTGCAAAAATATGACTAAAACATGCCTTTTCACATTCAAAAAAATAGGCTGTAAATACATGCATGGATCTCTCACCCTATAACAACTATGTAAAAAGTGACATAGGTTATTGTAATTTGTCATCTTATGAACCAAAAAATCCTCTAGTTTAGAAATATTCATCTCTGATGGGTCACAATCGGCTCTGCAAACATGTGACTAAAAAACTAAAAACTCTGATGTTTTTGCACAATCAAAGAACAATCAAGTGAAAAAATTGGTTTTTGGAGAGGACTATTGATCCTTTCTGTATATGAATAGATGACTTCGAGTATAGAACATGATTATGTAGCTCTCATACACTTTATCAAATTAATACTCTCTTCCAAGGGTTTCTTAAATGTCGTTTTGTTCTTCCAATGGAGGTAAGGTGTTCCTCTAAAATGGGTAGTTGTATAATAATTCTAGGCACTTGAAGACTAAGTATCAGGCCACTAAGGATAATGTGAAGGACAATAAATAAATAATGTTGTGGAAAATATGTTGAAGGAACCTCAATCTGAGATAGCGGATGTGATAATGTTTAGCATAAGTAAATCCAATCAACAACTCACTGTTTAGGAGGTAAACAAGTTTAAGGTTTCAACTCACTATTGGTAGTTGAACATGATCCAAGGTTTTTTCAACATTACGACTGATCATGTTTAGCTTACTGTGATGGGCCATGTTCATATTGCTAATAGTGAGTTGAATCATCTGAGCAGAAGTGGTGCATGCAACATTCCAACAAATTATGGAGGTGGAATCTTTATCAAGTAGGCTGGATTTATTGCAAGAGGATTGTAAAACTGTTTGGAAGAGCTTGGAACACCTGTCACCCAACCATAGGCCGAAGCGAGCCTTGAGCACCTTAACCTTGATAGAGAATCATTATGGAAGCAAACCATAGGATAAATAGCCAAACAATATAGCACACCTCTCTCCAGGGATAGCACACCAAGAAAGAAGAACCAGAAGAGCCCAAGAAGAAATTCCAAACCATAACCAAGGGAGAATCCCACCCAAAACCAAAATCTACTAGTTGCAGCAGTTGCAACTATAGGACTTTTCCAAACTTGTGCACTACTGCAGTTGTGTGGTGTGTGTACAAATGATCTCAAGATCCCTTTATTTATAGTCCTATAAGTCACTTAGCTGGGCTGAATTCTTCTCTTGGAGACTTATAACTTAATATAAATCAATCTGTTGAGCCGACTTGTCTTCTAGGGTTATTTAGGGTTTCTTCTTGCTTCTCGAAATATTCTATTCTCCTTAGGTTTACACGTGGATGTAAATACCTCCTGCAGCTACCATAATGTCAACAATGGGGACTCTCCAAATCACCCTTCTCTTTAAATGATGGGGCTTGCATCCAATCAAAGGACAAAGAGGTTCGAGTAGTTTAGGTAAATGGGATTTTACCATTCATACAATGATTTTTATGTGTACAACCAATGCTAGAATGTACTGACCTAAGAACGGGGCTTCGATTTAAACCACATGCTTCTCACAACTTAAAATAAAATATCAGCAATGAAATTGATTTTTTTGAGCTATTGTATAAATGAAAAATTCATTCGGGACCACTGTACAACTCCAAAGAAAACATCCAATCTAGCAATGCTCAGAATTTTCTCTAAAAAAAAAGGTAGTTGCAATGGATGTTCACAAATTCCCTCTGTTATGTTATCAGACAATTTTACAATATGGGGATGAACTTGCAACTCTAACAACCCCTTTTATATTGGTGGCAACATGTGTGAATATTATCCCCAGAAGAATTGCAAATCATTCTGTAGTCGAAAATAGAAACTAACAATAATAAGCATATCAAATGATGTTGTGTAAGCATAAAATGCATAAGAAAAATCCCTAGTATGAAGAACATAATAAAAGTACAAAACATCATGACTCTGCCCAAAATCAATATTTGATACATGCATGGAAAACCATCTGAAAAGATGAAGTAGCATTTTTTTGTTACTTTTCCAATGTCATCTCATTTTTTATGCAATAATTTCCATGCATTCATTTTGGAAGAAAATCATGAAGCTAAAGTTATGATAAGCCTCAAGTGCCCTGTCAANGGAAAACCATCTGAAAAGATGAAGTAGCATTTTTTTGTTACTTTTCCAATGTCATCTCATTTTTTATGCAATAATTTCCATGCATTCATTTTGGAAGAAAATCATGAAGCTAAAGTTATGATAAGCCTCAAGTGCCCTGTCAATAGAGATAAGTCTTTATTTTAAATGCAAACAGTGTTTACCAAAAAAATTATATTTTAAACACATGGTATGGATAATTAATAGTTCTCACATTACGCATGGAGAAAATCATAAAGCAATTGTACTGTGTTAGTTCCTACTAATACCCCTGCAAGAGGGCTTCATATATCATTACTATAAAATGCCTCCATATGAATCATGTGATCCAAATAAATACCCATTGGCTCAATTTGAAGTACCAACAACAAAACCATTATGTTGCATATTGAAAAGTACTTACAAAAATAAAATACTCTATGCACAACATGCCTCTTTTGAATTGGAGTCAAGATAGCATATTGGCTACTCTGAAATGTACTTTTCCTTTTCATAATTCTCCTTTTGTTGCTATCCAGGAGCGGTAATCTTGAAGTGTTCTGAAAATGATTAACCAGGGCACATAGGTATCCATTTGAGAGAATTTGTGGAACCAGATCCCTATCCAAGTGCTAGATATAAAATATGGACATCTTAGACTTCATAGTATATACTCTATTTTTTGGAAACAGTGGTCATGATATAAATTCTACCTCCAGGTAAAGAGAAGGTTTTTATTCAAATGTAATAGAAAGTAATTGTTTTTTTAAAGAAAAAAACAGAACATACTAAAAATTTCCACGCAAACCGTTTGTACTAAAGATCATTTATCAACCTATGCAATCAGATGACCCCATATGACTAAACAATGAAATTTTATGATCAAATTACAATTTCCAAATGTCAACTTCAAAGTTCAAGATGAGATTATGGAAAATCAAAAGAAGATCCATACACCCCACATATCACCAAAAGGAACATAAACTTCCTAATAACTAAAACTAGCTTTAACCTATTTTAAGAATAAGAAATGTTTACAAAATTAAATGTTCTTCAACCAAGTGTGCATAGAAGCATTGACACGGGATATTGAAAAAGATGAAAACCATCACAATGCAAAATAATGGGGAAAAAGGGCACATGGGACAATATATCAAGTTATGAAGGATGAAAAATCATCCACTTATACGACTTTCATGCCCAGTAAACTGGTGACAACCGTCCTGCTACCACTCTGACAACGCAACCCACTCCCCTTGTAGCACGATCGCCTACACCAGGACCTTCTCTTCTCTCGGCCCGAAGAGTCCAATACTCTTCTATCTTCCTATCAGAAGATCTGCACCCACAGTTCACTTACGCGATCCTCCTTCCTATTATTCGGAGGATCGAAACTTCTCTACTCGCGAGTTCAACCGTTATGCATTACCTCCTTGGATCCCCAAGAACCAAGATGTGTTAGTCAATGCTGAATTTATTCCTCCGTTGTCGGGACTTCTCTCTATCGCTCTTCGCGCTTCACGATGATCAACACTCCCGGTTCCAACCTCCGATACGCGATGAGCCAAGATGCCGACCTCGCGATCTCACTCTTTCACGTTTTCGCCACTCGCGAGACCCGATGTCTCGATATCACCTGCCATGTCCCCACTCTCGTGGTCCCCACGATCTAAGGAATTCCTCGGAACCTCTCTCCTCGCGATCTCCACGGCCAAGTTTTCAACTCGCTTCCACGCGAAACCCCGATATGTCTGATCCACGAATAGAGTCACGCTCCTCGTGATTTCGCTTGACGCCCTGCTCTCCCGGACTTCGAACTTCTTCGCCTCAACTGTTGACTTCACGTCCACTTTCCTCCTTGAACAATCCCCGAACAAGAAGTGTCCCTCCCCGAGGCTTGTCCGTCAACCTGTGTCTATTCTATGCGACCTCCTCATGCACAACTTTTCTCCGCTGTCCTTCGACAACTTCGAAGACCTATCTCTTATGAGGTTCTACGACTTCAATTCCCTCAGGAAGAAGCTCTTGCACGCACTCTTTGCGGAAAATATTCAACAACGCCTAAGTGTTGAAGTCTTCTCGACTCTGCGCACACCTGCAGCAGCAGTCTTTCACTTCCTTTTCTCAGAATCACAACTATGAGACTTCTTCTAGCCTGCGCACACCTTGCACAACTTCAATGACAAACCTGCACTTCTGGGAACTTAGAACAAAAGATTTCTCTAATTGAACCCTGCGGTCACACACTCCTTGCGGACAAATTCAACTGCACTCCTTGCAGGAATTCTCTAGTTCAAGATAGAGAAACGATCGAAACTAATTCCCTGTTCTCACAGACTTCATTTCAACCATGAAATCACATACACAACATATAAAAGCAAATTTATGACAAGAAGCAAACACTCATGAGCATAATATCATCAATACACAGAGACTAACACAACCATGAAATTGAATCAAAGCTCTTTTTATTAATTCAATGTCTGTACATGGAGGTTCTTCATACACTTCTCTACGTGCTCTTCTCATCTTGCTCCTGTTCTAGCTTATGTTACAATGTACAAAGGAGGGGGTCTGTATCCCGTTTCCCTCTCGAGCTCTAAAGGTACCAAATCTAGAATTAAATGTTCTATGTACTTTACATTAAATTCATTAAATGCCTCATCTACCTAAGGACGTGAGCTTAAAGGCTCAAGGTCCATTACATTACAAGTGCGCTTCATTAACTCTACACATTAATGTTTTGTGCAACAATATCAAGGTGCTTTCAAAAAAGAAAAACATGTTGGCTTGTCCAGCTGTCTCTCGCTTTCGTGCTGGCTCGCTTGACGTGGGCGATGCTCCTGCATCATACTCCCTGGCTTGAAAAATTTCATGGGCTCCTGTCCATGAGCTCCTGCACGGTCTGTCCATGCTTTTGGATCATTGCTTCAGTCTCCCAGCTGGCATCCTCCATTAGGTGGTTCTTCCATTTGACCAGATACTCAAAATACTACTTTCTTCTGGTCCTCCTAGCCACTCTCTTGTCCAGTATGCATTCCATCTGCGGCTTTTCTGTAACTGGAAATTGCTTTGTCCACTAGATCACTGGCTCCTCAGTTCCATTGTTTGTTTCTCCAGCCCTGTATGGGTATAAGTCTACTATGTTAAATATCGGAGATATCCCGATGCCATCCGACAATTCAATATCATAAGCGTTTTCTCTGAATTTCTTCAGGACTCTGCATGGTCCGATTTTCTTCATCTTGATCTTGTTATATGTTCCCCTTGGGAACATTTTTTTTCTCAAGTGTGCCAGAACCAGATCGCCAACTTCGAACTGAAGTTGCCTTCGATGCTGATCTGCCTTGCGCTTATACTCCTGATTTGATCTCATCATTCGTTCCTTCACCTGACTGTGAAGTTCCTGCATTGCCTCAGCAAACTCTTCTGCACTAGCACTGCTAGTCACAGTTTGTTCTGACTCCCTGAGTTCATAAACCCCTCTCAGTTGTGTCCCATACACAATCTGAAATGGACTTTTTCCTGTTCTCCGATTCATCGAATCATTGTACGCAAACTCTGCCTGTGGCAACACATTGTCCCAACTGCTATGGTGCTCTGTCACCAAACTTCTCAACAAGTCTCCCAGACTCCTGTTGACCACTTCTGTCTGTCCATCCGTCTGAGGATGATAAGCAAAACTAAATGCTAAGTTAGTTCCTAGCTTCTTCCATAGCGTCCTCCAAAAATGACCTATGAATTTGGTATCCCTGTCTGAAACAATACTTTTCGGAAATCCATGGAGTCTAACAACCTCTTTGAAAAACAAGTTTGTGATGTGCGTCACATCGCTGGTCTTCTGACACGGAATAAAATGTGCCATCTTCAAAAATCTGTCCACCACCACAAAGATAGAATCAACTCCTCTTTGCATCCTTGGCAAACCCAATAAAAAATCCATGCTTATTACCTCCCATGGACTCTCTGGTATGGGAAATGGATGATAAAGACCTGTATTATGCTTTCTCCCTTCCGAATGCTGACAAATTCAACACCTGTCAACAAACCTCTTGACATCTGCTCGCATGCCCAGCCAAAAATACGATTCACTCAATTTCGCGAACGTTTTGTCATGTCCAAAATGACCTGCTAATCCACCACTGTGCTTTTCCTTCAACAGGTTCTCCCTCATGGAGCAATTCGGAATACACAACTGATTGCCTCTGAACAACAATCCTTCCTGGATAATATAATCTATCCAAGGACTCCGATCTCTGAGAACTGGATTCTCATTGCCTCATATGCTTCTGCAAAATCTGCATCACCTGCATACATGTCCTTTAGGTTTTCAAAACCCAACGTTTTGACTCGAAACTCCTGTAGCAACAAACACTTCCTTCTCAAAGAATCAACCACTTTGTTAGCAGTACTTGCAATATGGTTAATCACAAATGTGAAATTTTGCATATACTCTACCCATTTTGCATGCTTCTGATTCAACTTCTCTTGTTGACTCACAAACTGCAATGCATGGTTATCACTGTACAAAACAAATTCCTTTGGGATCAAGTAATGCCTCCACTTCTTTAGCGCCTGTATGATAGCATAAAATTCCTTATCATACGTGGAGTATTTCAGCTTCGTGTCATCCAGCTTCTCGCTGAAATATGCAACTAGCCTATCATCCTGACTCAAGATTGCTCCTATGGCATACCCACTGGCATCACATTTCACTTGAAACGTCTTCTGAAAATCAGGCAACACTAACAATGGTTGCTCTGTGATCTTCCGCTTCAATAGATTGAAGCTTTTCTCAGCTTCTGCTGTCCAATGAAAAGACTTATGTCGCTTCTTCACTGTGTTCATCATCGCTGCGCTAATTCCACTGAAATTCTTGATGAATTTTCGGTAGAAACTAGCCAACCCATGGAAACTTCTCACCTCGAAAACATTTCTCGGTGATGGCCAATTATTTATCACATCCACCTTCTCTGGATCCATCTTCAACTCATTCGCCGAAATAACAAAACCCAAATAAATGAGCTCTATCTTCATGAACGAAAATTTCTTCATGTTGATCAACAACTTCTCCTACTGTAGCCTTCTCATCACAATGGCCAAATGTTTCAAATGTTTAGCCTTTGTCTTACTGAATATCAATATATCATCCAGATATACGACTACAAATTTCCCGATGAATTCCCTCAGGACTTCATTCATCAGTCTCATGAATGTGCTTGGCGCGTTTGTCAAACCAAACGGCATGACCAACCATTCGTACAAACCTTCATTTGTCTTGAATGTTGTCTTCCATTCATCACCTTCTCTCATGCGAATCTGGTGATATCCGCTTTTCAAATCAATCTTTGAAAAATAGTTTGCCCCACTCAGGAAATCCATCAGATCATCCATTCTCGGCAGTGGAAATATGTACCTGATGGTAATTTTATTTATCGCTCTTGAGTCGGTGCACATTATCCAACCTCCATCCTTCTTCATACTGAGTATTGTCGGTACAACACATGGACTCAAGCTTTCCCTAACTAATCCTTTGTCCATCAAATCTTGGACCTGCCTCTTGACCTCTTCATTCTCCTGCGGTGTCAACCTGTACGCGGCTTTATTTGGTAAACTCGCTCCTGGTATGAGGTCTATGTGATGACTCACACTTCTTATCGGTGGCAACGAATGAGGTAATTCGTCCACTATGATGTCAGCAAACTCTTCCAGTAGTTCCTAAACTTCAACTGGTAAATCATCCACTCTTGTGCTAGTCAGAGCAATCCTCGATTTTCTGACCACAAAGAACTGTGGATCTTCCTTTTTCTCCATCTATGTAAGGAGTTCCTTCCCACTCATGAGACGTATTGTATTGCTTACTTCCAGATTCACCTCTTTATCCTTTATCGAAAGCAACTTATGGGCTCTCCCATTCTTCTCCAGTGTATATGTGTTCATTCTCCCATCATGAATCACATTTATGTCATATTTCCATGGTCTATCCAATAGCAAATGGCATACGTCCATGGGAATAACATCACACAAGATCTTATCATGATATCCCCCTATTTTGAACTCAACCAAGCATTGTTTGGTAACACTCACCCGATGTCCTTTCTGTAGCCACGAAACTTTGTATGGGCTCGGGTGATCAGTCGTTTCCAGCCCTAATTTTTCCACCATCTTGGCTGCAACGAGATTATCTGTGCTACCACTGTCCACAATAACCTTGCATTTTCTGTCCTTGGCTGTGCAAGATGTTCTGAATAGTCTGGTCCTTTGCACTGAGATTTTCAACTCCTTCTCAGGTGTTAAAAGGACTTTATGCATCCCAAGCGATCTTTCGCTGTCTGCATCTTCTGTCTCAGCATCACGCCTCTGCGCTTCAGTGATGTGAGTTTCTCCTGTATCTTTCTTTTTCTCTAGACACTCAAATGACTTGTGCCCATTCTTCCCACATGTAAAACATGTGATCACTCCTCCTCTTCCTTTACCTCGACCTCTAGTACGAGGAAGAGTGTTTGCATCAGCATAATCACCTCGCTGATCATTTTGTTGTCCTCTCGGATCAACATATGGCTGCCTCTGCTGTGAGGTTCCGCCTCTTTCAACTGTTCCCTGAGGTTTATTCCATTCCTATTTGGGCTTCTGGTATTTCTCCTTGGAAACTGCTTTGCCTCTTGGCTGACTTCTGCCTCGCCCTCGCTGTCCTTGCTTTCGGTTCATCTTTTCTTCGGCTTTCAGATCCATCTGGTACGCATCCTCTACAGTTCGGATGGTCAGCATGCTCAATTCATCCTGAATGTCATATCTCAGACCATTCAGGTATCTAGCGACCTTCTCATCATCACTCTCCCGATGACCTTCTCTGATGTTCAGTCGGTAGAACTCCTCAGTGTATTCCTTGACTGTCATCAGCTTCTGTCTCAGGTTCTGCATTCGCCTAAATAGAGTGATTTGATAATCCCTTGGGATGAATTTCGCCTTCATCTTCACGATCATTCGATCCCAGCTTTTGATCTTTTGCTTGCCTTTGCAGCGTCTGTCAGCTTGTAGCTCGTCCCACCACAATGTTGCATGTCCTTTCAAGCACGTAACCACATGCTTGACTTTCTTATCTTCTTTGATCTCTTCATAATCGAAATAGGTGTCAAGAGCTCTTATCCAATCTAGCAGCTCCTCTCCATCCAGACTTCCCTCGTAGACTGGAATGTCCATTTTTGCCTTCGCACCCATCCTTGCGATGGCTTTGATCAACCGTTATATTCATTCCTCTTCTGCTGTGACCTGTTCTTCATGTCCAACTTCTTCTTCAAATTCGGAATCGCTAAGATCCCCAGCACCAACTCTGCATCTTTGTGTTGTTTCAATCTCCTCGAGTCTTGCTCGAAGATCTCTCATCTCCCGCTCCATTTCTGGATTTCCTGCTGGTCTACCTCTTCTTCTCACCTCTCTATATTCTGGGTCTAGTTATTTTCTTTCTCTTCTGGGCAGGATGATGTATCCTCTTCTCTGCTACAGAAAGAAAAGAAATCCCCGCTCTGATACCACTTGGTGACAACCGTCCTGCTACCACTCTGACAACGCAACCCGCTCCCCTTGTAGCATGATCGACTACACCAGGACCTTCTCTTCTCTCAGTCCGAAGAGTCCAATACTCTTCTATCTTCCTATCGGAATATTTGCACCCACAGTTCACTTACGCAATCCTCCTTCCTATTATTCGGAGGATCAGAACTTCGCTACTCACGATTTCAACCATTATGCATTACCTCCTCGGATCCCCGAGACCCTAGATGTGTCAGTCAACGCTGACTTTCTTCCTCCGCTGTCGGGACTATGCTCTATCACTCTTCGCGCTTCGCGACGATCAACACTCCTGGTTCCAACCTCCGATACACGATGAGCCGAGATGTCGACCTCGCGATCTCGCTCTTTCGCGTTCTCGCCACTCGCGAGACCAATCTCTTAGCTCTTCAACTCCTGAGACCCGATGTCCTGAGATCACCTGCCACGTTCCCACTCTCATGGTCCCCACGATCTAAGGAATTCCTTAGAACCTCGCTCCTCGCAATCTCCACGGCCAAGTTTTCCACTCGCTTCCACGCGAAACACCGATATGTCTGATCCACGAATAGAGTCACGCTCCTTGTGATTTCGCTTGACGCCCTTCTCTCCCGGACTTCAAACTTCTTCACCTCGACTGTAGACTTCACGTCCACTTTCCTCCTTGAACAATCCCCGAACAAGAAGTGTCTCTCCCCGAGGCTTGTCCGTCAACCTGCGTCTATTCTATGTGACCTTCTCACGCACAACTTTTCTCCATTGTCCTTCGACAACTTCGAAGACCTATCTCTTCTGAGCTTCTATGGCTTCAATTCCCTCAGGAAGAAGCTCTTGCACACACTCCTTGCGGAAAATCTTCAACAATGCCTAAGTGTTGAAGTCTTCTCGACTCTGCGCACACCTGCAGCAGCAGTCTTTCACTTCCTTTGCTCAGAATCACAACTCTGAGACTTCTTCTGGCCTGCGAACACCTTGCATGCCTTCAATGCCAAACCTTCACTTCTGGGAACTTAGAACAAAATATTTCTCTAATTGAACCCTGCGGTCACGCACTCCTTGTGGACAAATTCAACTGCACTCCTTGCAGTAATTCTCTGGTTCAAGATAGAGAAATGATCGAAACTAATTCCCTGTTCTCACAGACTTCATTTCAACCATGAAATCACATACACAACATATAAAAGAAAATGTATGACAAGAAGCAAACACTCATGAGCATAATATCATGAATACACAGAGACTAACACAACCATGAAATTGAATCAAAGCTCTTTTTATTAATTCAATGTCTGTACATGGAGGTTCTTCATACAATTCTCTGCGTGCTCTTCTCTTCTTGCTCCTGTTCTAGCTTATGTTACAATGTACAAAGGAGGGTGCCTATATCCCGTTTCCCTCTCGAGCTCTAAAGCTATCAAATCTAGAATTAAATGTTCTATCTACTTTACATTAAATTCATTAAATGCCTCATCTACCTAAGGACGTGAGCTTAAAGGCTCAAGGTCCATTACAATAAAGGTGTGCTTCATTAACTCTACACATTAATGTTTTGCGCAACAATATCAAGGTGCTTTCAAAAAAGAAAAACATGTTGGCTTGTCCAGCTGTCTCCTGCTTTCGTGCTGGCTCGCTTGACGTGGGCGATGCTCCTGCATCATAAACCATAAAGCACTGCTAAGTAAAGATGTTGCAGAAGGCATTTCCAACATCATGAATTGCAAGAAATGAATGTTTCTATATAAAATAATCTATAGTTAGTAGTAAGTACTCTAAATGATGAACTACTAGAAATATTAGGAAAACCAATTATGTTTATTATAGCATAGTTAAAGTCAATAACTTGAAAATGAATACCTTTATCAAATGGTTCAGAACACATGTTTTCTCCTAGGAGGTCATGGGTTCAAATCTAGAGGGGGGTAGGGTATGTATACATCTGTATACTTTAGAAGTCAAATATTTGCATGAAGGAGGTCCATTGTTCCACAAACAAGGGGGTATGAGTATCATACACCAATTTGGTGTCTATCTTGGCCGTGATCTTAAAAATGGATTATTATTATTATTATTATTATTATTATTATTATATATGATATTGTTGTTGCAATTTATCCATAATTACCCCAAAAATGAATAATTTGAATACTAAGAGGAAATTGATAAATGAAAAAATCAAGTCCTACTAAAAGTTATGGAGCCTTTGTTTGGTACTGTTGAATTTTGGTGGGATAATCAAACCATGACTTAGTGGGAGCACAAATTAAGGAAGTCACTAAAGTAGCTCTGACCAATGAATCATAAGAAAGCTAACATACATATAAGGAAAAATCTATGGGAGAAAGATCTAAGTTATAAGATCACCATTAGATAACACTTTGGAACATCCGCCCAATGGATACCCTACTCAAAATCTCAGCGACATTGTCTTCATCATTACCCCTTCAAACAATTAATTACTTTAGCATGACTCTACATCCCATCATTTAACACAGGAACAAGACAACTAACTTTAGGCCTTTGAGTCTAGTACAATGGCAGGCAATACACTATGAGCTAAATTTGTGCCCAATGGCATGGCTCCCTTCAATCAAGGTGGAATTTCACATTGAACCCTATGTGGAAAATCCTAGTAACAAATATAACCATAATATAAGTTACATGCACACTTAAGGTTAGAGCCTACACCCTTGTAACATCCCGCTCTGGCGCACTGAGAAAACTTATTATTTGAGGACACTTGCTCGCAAGTGATCTGGACTTTTATGATGTTAGACCATTTGTAGTTGATTATGATGTAATTGACAGATGACATGATGTGTTACTATTTGATGTCGACAGATGCTATTGACTCACTTTTATTGAGTGTACAGGGTTTTTGACCTTGAGGATGCAGAGGCATCGGTAGAATCCCCTTGGACTCCGGACTAAGTCAGGGAGTGTTCTTTTGGGTTGATATGTTTACTATGATGTTTCATTTGATTTGATGATTTGATGTTGACATTTCTGACATGATTGTTGATGATGCAGGCTGACGATAGCTTGCCGACCATAGTCACATATGGAGTAAAGGGGCAACACACAATTTGCAGAGAGTTTGAGGGAGAGGGGTGGAAAGCAGCCCTGCCACCGCCTACTAGCACTCCCGCCGTGGCTCGAGATGTAGGTTAACGATTACCTAGTTCGAGAGGATCCACGATGCCATGAGGGAATAATGCGACAGTCGCTCACGATGATTCTAAGGGGCGTGCAACAAGGCGGGGGCCTTATTGCTTAGAACCCTTAGTCTCCTACAAGTTCACCTAGCGGAGTATTGACTCCAGGGGTTATAGATGTATACCAATCAATCCAGTTGGTGAGTGGCACCCTTGGAGCACGTGGTTCATCCTGAAGGGAACGTCTCACAAAAGAAACTCAGTTGGCGAGTGGAACCATTGGAGCACGTGGTGCATCCTGAAGGGCACGTCGCACAAAAGAAATTCAAAGAGCCGAGTGGCACCCTTGGATCACGTGGTGCATCCTAAAGGGCACGTCACTAGAATGTGGAGAAAGGAGTCAGCCTAAATAGCCCTAAGACCTCAACACCTGAATAAATCCTTAAAACAATTCCCCTAACCTGGCATCGCCAGTTCAAAATTTG
>SNQJ01S0018809.1:54058-65288 GCA_010110895.2 Picea sitchensis | reverse complement strand
TGGGGGAAGAGTAGAGGAGAGAGAGAAAAAGGTGGTAGATGTAGGAGAGAAAGAGATGAGATATAGTGGGAGGGAGGGGGGAGATAGAGGGAGGTGGGGTTAGAGAGAGAATGTATGAGTGTGAGAGTGGGGGAAGAGAAACAAAGTGGGGTCCTAGACAAGGACAGGGTGGAGAGAGAGTGAGATAGATTGTGAGTGGAGAGATAGTGAGAAGGAAGGGGAGAGAGAGAGAGGGAGGGAGGGGGAGTGGAGAGAGAGTGAGACTGATTGTGAGGGAAAGGGGGGTACATAGATACAAATCACTTAATGGGGGATAGAAAGTTCATGTGGGAAGAAGAAAGACGTAGACAAAGATGGGAGGAAGAGAGAATTAGACAAAGGATGGAGGTAGTGAGTGAGTGTGTTAAAGTGTGGGAGGGAAAGAGAGGAAGATGTAGAGGGGGGATATAAAATGTGTGTTGGAGAGTGTGGTGGGGATAAAAAGGAATACATAGAGGGAGGATTGAAAGTGTGTGTGATAGAGAGTGTGTGAGAGAAATAGAGGAAGAGAAAGAGGGGAGGTAGAGAGTCAGTGTGTTAGAGTGTGGGAGGAAGAGAGAGGAATACATATAGAGGCATTAGAAAGTGTGTGTGGGAGGGAGAGAGATAAAGTCATAGTAAGGAAATAGAGAGTGTGTGAGAGTGTCAGATGGAGAGAGAGAAAAATAGAGAGGGGGATATAGAGAGAGGTAAATGTAGGAGAGAGGGGTATATGTAGGAGATATAGTGCCACCACGGGGGGGAGTGTGTGAGAGTGTGAGAGGGGGCAAGAGACAAACAAAGAGGACAATGGGGACAGAGAAATACAAAGTGGAGGTGTAGATATATAGTGTGAGAGGGATGAGAGGGAGAAGGAGAAGCGGAGGTGTATAGATATAGTGTGAGAGGGATGAGAGGGAGAAAGAGAGGGGGGGGTAGAGAGAGGCATAATGAGAGGAATCAAAGAAGAGAGGGAGACATAGAAGGGGGGTAGCGAGAGAATAAGAGGAAGGTGGGGATATAGAGGGAGACATAGAGGGAGAATAGAGAGAGAAAGAGGCGAAGAGAGAGTGAGACTGAGACTAACAATGAGGAGAGAGAAAGAAAGGGTGGAATAGAGGTAGAAGAGAGAGGTATGTGAGGGACAAATGGGTAGAACGAGAGAAATAGGGATAGAGAGAGAGGGAGGGAGGGAGAGTGGAAGAGGGGGGGGGATAGAGAGGGAGTGGGTGTGAGAGTATAAGGCATGTTAAGGTAAGGTGCAACTCTAGGTATTTCCATGCCTTGTGATGTCTAAATATTTCCATGTCTAGGTATTACCATGTATAGAAGTGTGAGGGAGAGAGAGGGAGATATCCAGGGGGTTAGAGAGGGAGAGTGTGACTGAGATAGAGAGGGGGTGGTAGATGTAGGAGAGGGAGCACAAATATAGAGAAGGAAATAAATGATTTTTATGAGTGCGTGTACGCTTGTTTGAATTCAAATTTTTTGAGCGGGATTGACAAGGAGTATGTTGACTTGGTTAGCACAAATTTAGATTCAGGATGACAAACCTAGTGCTTCAGTCTGCAAATACATAACAACCTCCATTTTTATGAATACCACTCTATATCTCTATCTTTGACATTATTTTTATATAGGCTAAACAATTCATTTGTTGACAAAATTATATACATAGATCGAGTTGGATATGCAGATTTCAAATATATAATTTTATTATTAATATTATTCTTTACTATTTTTAATCTATTTTTGTCTTCCTATGTATCAAAATCCTAGAATACATACCTTTCTTATTTCTTCTATAATTTTTTCTCGACTTAACCATTTCTCAAATGAGTTATATGTAGTGCAAGAGGAGACTAATAACTACAATCTAAAAAAAATAAAAAAATAAATTGATCATGTTAAGATGCTTTTAGCCTACACGAACAACACACATTGTAATTTCAGGCATATATTCACTTTGATAATTTAAAAAAATATATTAAAATAATATTAAAATTCCCAAAAAATACACGGAATAAGAAAAATGGATTGTATACAAGTATACAATTTTTTGGAATGAAATTCCATCATTAAGACACCCAAAACATGCATGAACGAAAACATATACCTTATATTTTGTTGGAAAAATAAGACACCACTGTTAGAAAAAATCAAATTTGACCTAGTTATTCACAATTTCTATGAATAAAACTTGTATATTAGGAAATCTAATTCAATTTCCTACATTTCATCTTGTTACACCATATTCAAATTCATTATAAAAGTACGTTGAATAATCCCTCCAACTTAACATATTGTTGTTTTCTCAGGTTTGCACTGCCACTAACGCGTCATGAGAGACCATCATTATCTTGCACTCACCCTTATATCACATTGTGGTGTCAATCAAATGTGATGTGACACTTTCCTTAATTGTTATTTTGGATTAAAACATTCATCCTTTTGCATTAATGACCATGTCACATTGGGGCATTTATCAAATGTGATGTGACATTGTGATGTCCAATAATATTTTTGTCACATTGTGGACATTGGGGCTGCGACACTTGGGGATGACACATTTGGGGTTCTCGAGTGATCATTAGATTAGATCCAAGGAAACCCTTCTCACCCATTTCACAGTAGGCTAGGGAAATCAGTTTGAGACACATCTCAACTGATTCTGATGGTGGAATCACTAGGGCACAATTTTCCATTAGTAGAGGGGTGCATTCCCTAGGGGCATCCATCCGGGTCCAAACACACCAGTCGAGGGGCCTGTAAGTCACCAATACTGAGAGGGACAATAGGGTGCATTGTTCAAGACAATTTCTAGACCGATACGAGAGATCTATCTACTAGGGAAATCTTTTCGGACTTGTAGCAGTTACCGCGTGAGCTACAATAGCTTGTAGATCCACCTTTGATCCTGCAATGTCATCTATCATCGAGTATTATCATTTTATTTTTCTTATCGTATTCCAGCTAATATCCTTTTGTCATTGATCTAACTGAGTGATTTATTTTATTCTCATTCGCATTCGACATTGTACTCTGGAGATATCATAATATACGATTTATATTCTTCTGGGTCATTTACCATATATATACTCAATATATATGTTGTAAACAATTAATCCTACACACACATTACGATAGTTTCTCAGACTAGCCAAGTTAGGAACATTACAGTGGTATTAGAGCTTTAGTCCTGCCAGCCTATGACTAAAGACGATGAGTGGAGCAGAGGACCTAGGGGGTTGTCAACACATAGGTGATGAATATGTAACTTACAAAAGATGTAAGGAGGGAAGACCTAGACCTAATTTCCCCCTTTTCCTCCAAGCTCAGAGGAAGAGGAAGAGTCAAAGAGGGAAGCAGAGAGAAGGGCATAGCACGAGGCTGAGCATCAGGCAGAGAGGATGTTAGGAGACATATATGAGAGATGAAAGGGAAGTGGTAAGGCCCCCATGGGTAAGAAAGATAGACACATACTAAAATCTCAACCAGATGATCGAGATAGAGGCCATTAATTTCGATACCCTACACTTGGAGGCTGAGGCACACGATTCGTGGCATCATGGATTGATGATGTTGGGACACAGTCACATCACCTCCTACAGGGAGTTCATAGAGTGACTCATGGAAAAGTTTGTCAGGAGGGATCTTGAAATTCACTTGAGGGATCTAGCCCAGTTGAGACAAACTCGCACAATAGAGGCATTCATCATGGAGTTTCAGTGAGTAGAAGTGTCAGTTACAGATATATTAGAGCCCAATATGATCATGTTATTCACAGAGGGAATCTCAGAGCCCTTGATAGGATGGGTGAAGGGATACATTCCTTACACCTTGCAGGATGCCATCTTACACACTCGATATTTGATAGACTCAGTGCCAAAGAATAAACCCTTTTCCAAACCCTTTGTACCATAGAAGGACTGAGACAAGAAGCCATTCTAGAGTGAATGGAAGGGAAAGGAGAAGTTGGATGATGTGATGAGGTGAGAGATAATGAAGAAGAAAATTTGATTCAGCTGTAGAGACCCTTGGGTCCCAGGCCATAGGTGCATGGGAAAGGGAGAGATTCATTATATAGAGGTGGAAACATAGATTGTTGACACTGAGGAGGAGCAACATGACAATGGTCACACTAGGTCAGAGGAGGAGTCACCATAGACAGAGGAGCATCCTCCCTATAGACCACCAACACCAGCAAAGATCCACCAACTGGTAGTTCCATAGCCTCCTGAGTAGGATAATAGGTGGAAACCAGCAAAGGGAGGAGTCATAGTGACCCTTTCTGGTGTTCCCAGGTATGATACCCTCTATATCAGAAGAACTATTCAGGGACAACGGTCAATCGACCTGATAGATGGTAGGGCCACCCACAAATTCATTGATGCTTCATTGGTATCGAGACGAGAACTTCAAACATATGATTTTTAGGGGTTTGATGTTGCAGTAGCAGATGTCCATACGGTCGAGTATCTAGATCGAGTTTAGGACTTGGAGATAAAGTTAGGAAACTACATAGTGAGAGACACATTTTATGTGGTTGACCCATATGACACATATGTGGTATTTGGAGTCCAGTGGATGATCACCTTGGGAAAAATCACCACTGATTACCAAACCTTGGAGATGCGGTTCAGAGACAGTGAGGGGAAGAGGGTTTTTCTGAGAGGCATGTCAACAAGAGCACCCGGGACAATTTCAAACCAGATCATGGAGAGGATATTCAGACATGCAGAGGTAGCATATCCCACAGAGTGCTTGATTACTACACGGAAGTATTTAGAGGGTCGACAACAGTATCATAAAAAGATCGAGAACTTGGTGGGACAACATCAATAGGTTTTTGGGTCGATTCCACCTGTGGTTTTATGACACCATTGAGCTGGAGGAGGGTGCCAAACCTATTATCACACCACCCTATTGTCATATTAGGAGGTTTAAGGATGAGATAGAGAAAGAAATTAAGGAATTTATAGTGACGGGACACATCAAACCTAGCAACATTCCATTCGCTTCTTCAATTGGCTTAGTTCTAAATAAGGATGGTACCATGAGGATGTGCATTGATTATCAGGCCTTGAAGAAGAAAACTATCAATAATCGGTATCCTATCCGTCACATTAACGAGTTGATGCACGAACTGCATGGGGAAGTTTTCTTCTCGAATATTTATCTACTCTCTAGGTATCATTAGATCAACATCTGAGAGCAGGTCATAGACAAGATGGAATTTTGGCATCACTTTCGACATTTTGAGTTTCTAGTTATTCTATTTGGGCTAACCAATGCACCAACTAAATTTTAGTCTTGCATGAACCACATATTCATGGATCAGTTGAGAAAATTATTCTTGTTTTTCTTTGACGACATCTTGGTCTACAACAAGACATGGCATGAGCATATGAGGCACTTGGATGAGGTATCGAGCATCATGGAAACGCAGTCACTTACACCAAAGAGTCTAAGTGTGAGTTCAATATGATAGACCTACTTTACTTGGGCCACATCATCAGTGCATAGGGGGTACAAGTACACCAGGAGAAGATCAGGGCCATTCTGGATTGGCTAACACCCAGGAATGTGACAGAGTTGAGGAGGTTCTTCGGGTTATGAATCTATTACGGGTAGTTTTTCATGGCTTTTTCTTAGCTAGGAGCACCATTGATAGATCTCACCAATCATGGGGATTTCGTCTGGACCAATGAGTCACATAAATCCTTTGATAACATGAAGGAATTAATGGGCACATGTAGAGTATTAGCATTACCAGACTTCACTCTACCATTTGTATTAGAGTGTGATCAAACCAGGGAGGGCATCGAGGCATTTTTGATGCAGGAAGGACACCCTATTGTATTTGAGAGCAGGAATCTTAGTCAGCCCGAGAGGTTGTACTCCATCTATGACAAGGATATGTTGGAAATCATGCATTCCTTTACCAAATTCAGACAATATTTGGTGGGTAGCAAATTCCTGGTCAAAATAGATCACAATAGCTTGAAGTATTTTCTTAAGAAGAAGGACCTCAGTGCGTGCCAATATAAATGGGTGGCGAAGGTACAAGCATTCGACTTCAACATAGAGTATGTCAAGGAGAAGAAGAACATGGTGGTCAATGCATTATCTGGGAGACCTGCAACATGTTCTTTGATGGATATTTTAGTGGATTGGAAATCCCACTTGTTAGTGGAATATTCCACAAATGAGTTTACTTGCAATATTATGGATGGAAAGATTCAGGATGATAGGTAGAGGGTAATTGATGATGTCATATTCTTCAAGGATAGAGTCTACTTGGTACCATATTCAGGTCTCAAGAAGAATATCCTCGCAACAGTTCATGATTCGCCACTAGCAGGCCATCAGGGGTTTCTCAAAACCTACACGCAAATTAGAGAGAGGTTATCATGGAAGGGCCTCAAACATGACGTTATGTGATATATTAGTGAGTGTGTGACTTTCCAATAGAACAATTCAGAGCATACGTTTCCAACAGGTCTACCTCAACCACTTCCCATTCCAGAGAAGAAATGGGAGAGCATCTCGATGTACTTCATCACAGGCCTACCCAAGGTCCAGGGTAAGGAGTGCATCTATGTAAGGACTACATCTATGTAGTGGTCGACAGATTGACCAAGTTTTCTCACTTATATGCCACACTGACAGAGTACAACGTAGTTCAAGTAGTCGATCTATTCTTCTGATAGGTCTTCAAACTTCATGGGTTGTCGAGGAACATCATCAACAACGAGGACAATCGATTTATTGGGGCATTCTAGAAGGAGTTGTTTAGATTGGTAGGGACTGTGTTGACACCGACCACCAACTATCACCCTTAGAAATATGGGTAGACAAAGATCATCAACAAGTGGGTGGAAGGGTATTTGAGGAACTATGTGGGTGGACAACAGAGAACATGGGTAAGGTGGCTACATTTAGGAGAACATTGTTACAAAACCACTTTCCACATGTCCATTGGTATGGCACCACTTTGATAGACTTGGTTTTCGGGGATAGTAGATCTCCCAAGGCCAAGGATTGGATCACAGAGCATCAGGATATTATTAAATTGCTAAAAGAGAACCTGCAGACAACACAAAATCGACAGAAGATGAGTGCATACATGCATAGGATAGAGAACAACTTTGAGGTTGGGGATTTGTTTTCTTTAGACTCCAACCTTACAGACAATCATCTCTGAAGAAGAGTGGGGCTGAGAAGCTCAAGCTCATATTTTATGGACCTTACAGGTTCATGCACTAGGTAGGCGAGGTTTCCTATGAGCTAGAGCTTCAAGAGGGGAGAAAGATTCAGAATGTGTTCCATGTATCTTGCCTCAAGAAGTCAATGGGATAGTTCATTAGCACATGAAAGGAGCTTCACCCGTTGGACGAGGAGGGAAAGTTGCAGTTGGTTCTAGAGTTGGTACTGGAGAGAGTGTTTGATCGAATGGAAGGGTTTTCCATAGAGGATGCTACTTGGGAGAGTGAGCAGGTGTTGCAACACCTTGGATTGGTATTGCTTGAGGACAAACAATTTTGGGAAGGGAGGACTCTAACTTCCCTTTCCAAATAGGAGCTCCAGAGAGGAAGATTAATGGTCTAAACAACCTTCTTAGACTATAGCCAGGGCCAAAAAGGGGTAAATAGGGTTACTAGAGGTCCTCCTAGTCAAAGCTGTTATAATCAGAAAGTGACATTGAGCTAAAAGTGGCTAAAAGCATTTTTAAGTCAAATTGAGATAAAAATAGAACATATGAGCTAAAATTAGAAGTCAACAACAAATTAGGGTTTTGGGCAATTATAAGAGAAGGTACACCGACCTAATTCATCATTATGCATATTTTGACTTGTCATTGAGGAGAAAGGCGCATCTTAGGAGAGGTGGCTCAGTGGTTTCCACGAGGACTACATGAGTGGTTGATTTCAGTGTTGAGAGACACAACCTAGTAACTCGGGAGATAACAAAGGTCTTGCATATGTCTTGAGCAATAGTTCTACAACAACATGGGCGCACTTGGTCAGCAAGAGGGTGAAACTTCTGATGAGGTTTAGTGGATCGACTTGTCCCATTGAGGGAGAGTTTCAAGATTCCCCTCCGACCCATTTTAGAGGCAGTCCATAACATATTTTTCTTGGTTTCTCGTCAGATTCCGATGGGGGAATCATTAGGGACGCATTTTCGAGACATTGGTAATTCGACACTTGGGGAGGACACGCAATCATCGAATCAGATCCATGGAAACCCTTCTGACCCATTTCATAGTAGGCCAGGGAGTTGAGACACATCTTAGTCGATTTTGATGGTGTAATCACTAGGGCGCAATTTTCTAGTAGTAGACGGGCGCATTCCCCCGGGATCCATCCGCGTATAGACACACTAGAAGAGGGACAACAGGGCACATTGTTTGGGATAGTTTCTAGGGCGATCAAAGAGATCTAGCCACCACGGCAAACTTTCCGGACTTGCAACAGTTACAGCGTGAGTTGCCATAGCTTGCAGATCCTCCATTGATCCCACAGTGTCATTTATCATCGAATATTATCATTTTAGTTTTCTTATTGTATTTCAATTAAGATCATTTTGTCATTGATCTATCCGAATGATTTATTTTATTGTCAGTTGCATTCGACATTGTACTCCAGAAATATCATTATATACGATTTATAGTATTGTCTCATTTACCATCTATATACTCAATATATATGTTGTAAACAATTAATCATACACACACATTAGCATAGTTTCAAAAACTAGCCAAATCAAGAACATTAAAGTCCTAACCCCACACTCATACAACAACCTTTACAACTTTCGCGCATTGGCCACCTTGAAAGTCGAGAAGCCAAACAATTAGCGCAAGTGGACCATCCAACTAGAACACAAGCCTTTTTATTATTTTCTTCTTAATTTTTAATGAAGTGTTTTTTTTTGACAATAATGAAGATCTTTTAGGACAATGATCTAATTGATCCTTGCTGTACATTTGTCCTAGGTTTCCTTGAATCTAGTAGGAAGACTCTTCATATTCAATTTTAATAGGAAGACTCTTCATACTCCACGCCGATTATAAGAGGTTATTAGTGAGTTAATAAATAGGACAACTTTATAGAAAACTGGAAAATCTTTTGGAGCACCGTGGGAAAATCAAAGCACCAAGCATAAATAAAATGAAATATAGCAAAATCAAACAGAAGACTCAAACATTAATGCAAATATGCCACATTATACTTGTTCGGGTGGTGATTTATGCAATTTTCAATTGCAGAGCACAGCAATGGACATATAACAGTTAAAATTAATTAACAAGAAAAATATGGTAGAAGAAAATTCAAATCCAAAGATGTGTTGTTAACGAGGGTGCAAGCCCTGAAAGCTATTGCCTGTTCTTTTATAACCTTCGCAGCATGGTAACCGACGGCGAATTTGACGTGGATTTGTATTTGTTGAGATCAAATGGTACAAGAACCCCGGAAATATCACTGATTTTTTAAGGCAAATTGAAGTTGAAACTTATCTTCATGATAGCCTATGTCAACTGTTTACCTCTATCATAATCTATTTCCCCTGCCCCGTTTTGTGGAGCTCCTTGATTTCTCCCAGCCGCAACTGTAGCAGTACTTTGCTTTTCCGTTGAACGCCGTTCTGTGATCTGCATTGTACTGTTATCTCAAACACCTGAACGGAAATTTTCATAGCAACGTTAAAATTTAGCAAAATAATTGTTGAGGGCTATAACTTAGCACCAAGCACTGAGAACAATGCTCAACGTGATGCCAAATCCAAAATATAAAATTCTGTCATGGTATGGCTAGTTTCGAACCGTCTCAATGTATGGTTTGTAGAGAAAATCAAATACATAAATGTGCTCGCTTACGTTACAGTGGTTTTATCTGCTGCAAACCTAGAGAATATATATATATGTTGAGTTTATATATATACACACGTCTTGAAATGCTTTTATATAGATTTATTTGAAGTTTCTTTAATATGTTACACATGCATTTTTAATTGATATATTTGTATGACGAGCTTTAATTGACATATATGTGACTAGTTTATATACAATGATTTTCATATATGTGTTTTAAATATTTGATGCTTTTATAAATGATGCGCTTTAATATGTTAGGTGTGTTTATAGACTACATTTTAATTTACTTATTTATATAATGAGTTTATATACTTGATTGAGTGTTAAAAATATATGACATATTTTAAATTTTGGTTAAACCAAGAAATCTAAAAGAAACTAATAATATTATGTATGTTTTTTTAAATCATTTTCCATTGTTTATACTTTACCTTCATTATCATAATATTATGTTTTGTTTTAATAAATGATTACTTTTTTTAAGTATATGATTCATTTTCATATATTTGCACCGATTATCGATCTCAAAAATGAGCCAAGATGCGTCGTCTATAGAGAGATCTGCGTATTTCTCTGCTGAATCGAGACTGAATCGAATCGAGAGACTCGAATGATCAATTTCGGTTCTCATCTCAGCGCGAAGAATGAGTCGTATATAGAAACAATTTGTGTTTGTCTCTGCTGAATCGAAACTGAATTGAGTGATCCATTTCGTTCTTCGATCACATAGGTATAAAAAAGATGCGTCGTCTATAGAGAAATCCGCTTATTTCCCTCCTTTATAGGTTACATATATGTGGGTTTTTTTTTTTTTTTAAATGTTGATTTTGTATATGTTTGTTTTAATTAACTATATATATGTGACTTGTTTTAAATATATGATTTGTTAATATCTTGGGTTTATAAATGTTTTTTTTTATATATGATGCATTTATAGGTTGTGTTTTAGTTTATATATATTATATTATTGTATAATATTTTAATAATATATTACTAACATCATTCATTCATTATATATGATCATTCATTCATTATATATGATGGTGTTTTAGTTTATATATATTATATTATTGTATAATATTTTAATAATATATTATTAACTTCAATCATTCATTTAAGTGAGATTGTTAGTATTTTATTAATCCATTATTAATATAATAATATATTATTATATTAAAATTTTATTAATGTTTTAATTAATCATGTTTTACTAATGTATTTATTAATACATAAAATTATGAATTTCTTTTTCCAATTTTAATAATGTATTATTTTACTAATATATTAAAACTTTAATAATACTAATTAATGTATTATTTTTTTGCAAATTAA
>SNQJ01S0018809.1:0-38135 GCA_010110895.2 Picea sitchensis | reverse complement strand
AATGAAGTCTTATTTCCGCTGCATCTCTGCATTTATGTGTATTTCTGTATTTCATTGTGTTCCTACATAAATCTGGATCATGGAACCTGGTAGAACTTCCAAGAGACAAACAAATTGTATGTTGTAAGTGGGTCCACAAGATGAAGAAGGGTGTTTATGATAAGGTGGAAAGGTACAAAGTAATGCTGGTTTTGAAAGGATATTCTTAGAAAGAAGGTATTTACTCTCATGATATTTTTTCACGAGTTGTTAATTCTGTTTCAATTCGAATTGTGTTAGCATTAGCTGTATTACTTGATTTGGAGTTGGAGAAGATAGATGTTAAAACTACCTTATTACATGGAGATTTGGATGATGAAATTTACATGAAACAACCTGAAGGGTTTGTTTATAATCACAACAAGAAATTTGTTTGCAGGATCAAGAAATCATTGTCTGGTTTGAGGCAGTCGTCCAGACAATGGTACAAGAAATTTGACTCTTTCACGGTGAGACAGAATTATACAAGGAGCGAGTATGATCATTGTGTCTACTTTAAGAAATTTAATAATGTCATATTCATTATCTTAGTATTGTATGTTGACGATATGATTTTAGAAAGAAAAACCATAACTAAGATCAATAGGTTCAAGGCTCAGATGGCTAGGACGTTCGATATGAAAGATCTAGGAGAAGCAAGGCAGATTTTGGGCATGGAGATATTCTTAGACAAGAGGAATGGAAAGCTTTGGTTTTCACAACAAAAGTATGTTGAGAATATACTTTTTAGGTTTGGTACGAACGACGTGAAACTAGTTTCAATCCCTTTGGCTTCCCATTTTAATATTTCTTCAATTTTATGTCCTAGTACAAAAGAAGAAAATGAATATATGTCGCGAATACCATATGCTAATGTAGTAGGAGGTCTAATGTATGCGATGGTTAGTACAAGGAGATACATTTCACATGTAGTTTGGGTTGTGAGTAGGTATATGGAAAATCCAGGAAAAGAGAACTCGGTAGCAGTGAAATGGGTGCTTTGGTATTTGAGAGGCACAAGTGATTACTGTATCACCTATAACCGTAGTTGTGAATTAGTTTGTGGATATGTTGATTCTGATTTTGCAGGTGATTTGAACAACATAAGGTCAACTTCATGATATGTCTTTACTCTTGAACATGGAGTTATTAGTTGGATTTCAAAGCTATAGAACATTTTTTCTTTATCCACTATAGAAGCAGAAAACATAGCTTCTTCACATGCTTGCAAAGAGGTGGTTTGGTTAAAAGGTTTGTTTGGTGAGTTTGGAAGGATGTAGGACAAAGTAAAGTTACTTTGTGATAGTCAAAGTGTTATTTACTTAGCTAAGAATCTAGCCTACCATAGTAAAAAAAAACATATATCTATCAAGTACCATTTTGTAAGACAGGTCATCAATTAACGTGGAGTCTCTCTTGAGAAAGTGCATACGAAAGAGAACTGTGCAAATATGTTCACAAAACTAGTACTTTTAGAGAAGCTAAGATGGTTGCGGGTTTCTCTTGGATTTCAGAAAAGGTGATGAACAAAAGGAAGGAGCAAGGTATCAGGTTAATTGTTGTCAAGGTGGAGATTGTTGGAATTTTGGTGACAACGAATTCCCAAGAATAGTTTTTTAGATCATATTATTCTGAATTGGTTGTAACTAAATTAAACCAAGGATAGGAGCGCATTAAATGAATTAGTTTCTATAAATTTGTGTATATCTTTAGAGGCCGAGAGAGATGTATGAGTGAAGCTATTGTAAATCTCCTTGACCTGAATAACAAGTCAATCAATACCTTCACTTGGTGGATGTAGCCCAAATCTGGGGTGAACCACGTAAAATATGTGTTTGTTAATCTACGTGATTGTTGATTGTCTTATGCGAATTGTGTATTACGAATTTGAAATTCTAGCACATAGTACAAGGGAAGCCGTGAGATTCATGTATATCAAAGATGCTCCTGTGCCTTCACCTTTGTTGAACGAGAGTAATATTTGGGGAAGGGTAATAATAGGCCAATATATATTCATTTTGTGGAAGCTTAACTTAGGTGATTGGTACCTTGGTGTAACATCTCGCTATTGCGCGCACTAAGAGAACTTATTCTTTGAGGAAACTTGCTTGCAAGTGATTCAGATTATTATACTATTGGGTGTTTGATTATGATTATGAGGCCTTATGGATATGATGACATGCTATTTTGTTGTTTTTACATAGACAGGTGTTATTGATTGGGCTCTCCTGAGTGTGCAGGACTATGGACCTCGAGGATGTAGAGGCATCGATGAAAAACCTTGGACTCTGGATCGAGTTAGGGAGTGCACTATTGGGCTTTTATTATTGTTGATATGACATATTCACATCTAATTAGATGTTATGATGATTGATTTTATTCCTGACATGATTCATTGATGATGCAGGCTGACGATAGATTTCTGACCAGACTCACATGTGGAGTAGAGGGTTCACGTACAACAACCAGAGACGTTGAGGGAGAGGTGTGGACAACAGTCCTATAACAACCTACTAGCACTCTCGTCGTGGCTCAAACTATAGGTTAACGAATACCTAGTTTGAGAAGACCCACGATGCCATGAGGGAAGACTATGAAATTCGCTCACGATGATTCTAAGGGGTACGCAATAAGGTAGGGGACTTATTACTTAGAGGCCCCTAGTCTCCCACAAGATCACCTCGTGGAGTATTGACTCCATGGTTTTTTTATGTCTAGCAAGTCAGTCAAGAGCCGAGTGGCACCCTCAGAAAACATAGTGCGTCTTGAAGGGCATGTCGCGCAAGAAAAAAATGGATAGAGGCGAGTGGCACCCTTGGAGAACATAGTGCATCCTGAAGGGAACATCGCGCAAGAAAAAAATGGAGAGAGGTGAGTGGCACCCTTGGAGCACGTAGTGCATCGTGAAGGGCACGTCACGTAAGGGAAATAGAATGAGGTGAGTGGCACCCTTGGAGAAACTAGTGTTTCCTGAAGGGCACGTCACATTGTTAACTAATAAGTGAATAAACCTAGATGGAATTAGAACGAATGATGTGATAAGAAAGATTTTAAAAAAAAATCCCTAATGAAATTGTCTCCGAGCCTAGGAAAATAAAATCTAGGTCTAAGTGATACTTGTGGTAAAATAATAATAATAATAATAATAATCATTAAACATGTGACGAGAAGGGGGTAAGAAATTCAATTAATCTATTAAAATCAAATTACTTTGGGGGATTAAATTTTTAAGAAGGGGGAAATGATTGTTTCTTACATATGCTAATTAAAATTTATTAATTAAAAAGAAAAAGGGGAAAAAGGTAATTAAATAATTAATGACATCAATTTTTGGTGTAACTAGGGGGATGGATGACATGTGTATGGGGGATATTTTTTTGAAATAAATTAATGAAAATTAAATTAAATGGGAAATTGGGAAAGAAATCACTTAAAAACTCTATATAAGGGATGGAGGAGGAGGAGTATGGATTTCTTTTTTATGCGTAACATTACGCTACAGAGTTTTGGACTTGACTGACTTATCTTGTGAAAGTTGGTATATCCAGCTCAGGTAACGTTTGGTAGCTCGACCTTGCAAGGTGAGCTGGTTGCTAGTTTTTCTTGGGTTTAGTGTGCATGGCCCCTTTGCAACTCATGGGGGATAATGGGGAAGAATATTACCCCTAGCGTTGGTTGGGAGGTACCAGTTTACTCGCATCAATCGACAAGCAGGAGTTGGATGGAGCATGCGAGACAACGACTCAGAGCTATCACCTTGGACTACGATACAGACACTTTTATTTTGCATGGTAGATTAATATTGATCTTTCACTTTAATTTATGTACTTTTGTTGTCTAAAGAAAAGTGTTTTACTTACCATTTTTGCAATCAAGAACTTAAAGTCATCCTTGCTTTACACTCGCTACATCGATTTGACCTCAATGGCCACTGATCCTTGATTGTTATGACTGTTCTATTTGTTTTATTGATCATTTGAAGAGTGTGTGTTTTATCTTTTGTCCTCATCCCTAGATCATCACTCCATGCCTGAGCAGTCAGTCAGGAGACGAATCGATGGTTGTCACTTCAATGCATAGAGACCTATAGATTCTAATGCCCTTCTTTTCTGTGGGTGGATGATGAGCGAATGATATTTTTACCCAGCCATTTACCTTACTTATCTCTGTGCCATGTTGATTAAAAATTTGATTTTCTCTGCGTTTTAATTGCTGAATCTTGGATAAACCATTGAAACTTGAATGTCGAAACTCTGAGCATTCTTGTGATTGTTTTCTTCTATGTTTTCCTGTGATGGATTATCTTTGAGTTTTGAAGTCTTTACTAAGCCTTTACACAACATATTCTCCATGGTTATCGTGGCTCATTCACCAGATTTTTCTTTTACAACTTTCGTGTCCCTTCCCACAACTATTTTACTTGGAAGATTTTCATTTTCTCATGACATGGCCTTAGTTTGTACGAAAAGTGTGCACTCGTTTTACTAAATTTTACCCTGCATTTGTATATTGTTGTACTGTAGATTATTATTTTGTTGTATTGCAAATTTAATCGATTTCTTGCATATCTTTAATAGACTACAAAAAGTTACTAGTCTTAATCTGCGATTTCACCATTATTTAAATGCGTTTTCCTATGACAAACTCAACGAAGTCATGCCTCGATTGGTAGCAGATTCACCCTTTTTGACTGTGTTTTTTTTAACCCGTGGAAGTCAACGACATCACATAGTGATAGGAAACAGACTTACCCTTGAGAAAATGTGTTTTGAATCTTTAATTACTCTACGTTTCATGACTTTTGTCTGCGATTGAACCTCTACAATATCACTTTACCCATGTTTTTACTACTGTGGAAATATTTTATTATTTAGAAAGGATTTTATTATTTAGAAATGGTTTTAGTATTCAAATTCTATTGAGTTTCCACCATGAATTTCCCTCTGCAAATCATTATGGTTGGATGATGAATTTTTCTTGTGTTTAATATCTTCAACCACACAATTTCTCCCTCTACAAATCATTGTATTTGTAGGTGAATATACTCTGTGTTTTTAATATAATTTGATGGTGTCTGTACTGTTGAAATATAACAAGGGATGTCCTCATTCATGTTATTGTGTTTTGTCATGGGGAGGACATAAAGTCATAATTCCTAGATATGTTTGTAAAGTGACTTTAAATCAAGTGCTTTTATAAAGTGAATGTACTTTATAACTTAAAGTGATTTTAAGTTGTGGGACCCAAAAAGTATTTAATGAGCATTTATTACTTATTTTGTAATTAATGAGGAGCATTAAATATGAGCCCTCGGATTAGACTTATAATAGCCATTAGATTGAGTTGGTTATGTAAGTTAGGGTTTCTTGGGAAAAAAGAAAAGTACATATACATTCTTAGGGATGTGAGAAAAACACACAGGAGAAGACGAGAGGATAAGTTGAGAGATTGCTTGAGAGAGGAAAGTTAGCATCAAGAAGGGCATGATTCCCAAGAGATCTAGGGCACAAATCCCAAGGAGGCATTTTATGTTTTGATTTGCAGCAGTGTTATTTGTTGGGACAGGTCGTACTGTACGGATCCGTACAGGCCGTACAACAACATTCTTAAGGCACAGAAATCGAGGCAAGCTTGGGCATGGTTTTCAAGGTAGCCCTTGAAGAATTTTCTAGAGGAGGTCATCTTTATAGAAGAGAAGGTACATCAGCCTGTTGTGGCACAAATTTCAAGGTGCCAAATTTTAGTAAATCTATACAGTTGTACAGAATATGGCACGGTTTTCAAGACAGATTTGTGGGGGACAGTTTTTGTGCTGTGAGGGGTATTTCTCTTGGCTAAAAAGTGTTATTCATGCTGTTCTGAACTTTCCTGAAGAAAAATAATAATATCTCTCTCTCTCGTTGGGTTTCCCCACATTGAGGTTTTCCCTGGCATTTGCCTAAATTTCTGTGAGTTATGGGTTGTTGTCCATTGTGTATTTTCCGCTACATATTTTTCTTAACAATGTGTATTTCTGCTTATAGAAATTTATGAATGTGGGTATGCATTTCTGAAATTTAAGAAGACAACTATCTCTACATTGCTAAGTGTTTGATGAAATGTGTGAATGAAATATTTTTGATTTTGTCATTAAAAAATCAACATGGTATCAAAGCTTTGTCTCTGGCAATGGGCAGTGTGATATTTCGGAAAAAAGGGTGTGACTGTTTTCCTTGAGTTGTGATAGGGAATATGGCTGCAAGCATTAGATATGAGGATTGGTTGGATGGCATTTCCAACTACTTGCAGTGGAAGGTTCGCTTGTCATTTGTTCTCAAAGTGAACAAGATCTATATCTACGGCAGCTCTGTTGTAGTAGCTCCTGCAGCAGATCCTGTTGCTTTGGACTTGCATGAGGTCAAGGAAGCCAAAACTCAGAGGATTATTCTGTATGGGGTGAAGGATCACCTTTTCCCACACTTGGTTGAGAAAAAGACTGCCAAGGAAATGTGGGATGCACTTAAGAACTTGTTCGAGGCGAAGAACGAGAATCGGAAGATGGCCTTGAAGGCTAAGTTGCATGATACCAATATGGGTAAGGAGGAGAGTGTCTCTTCTTATCTTACCTTGGTGGCTCAAGTTAAATATGAGCTGGTAGTTGTTGGAGAGGTCACTTTGGATTCTGATTTGGTGAGGATAGCCTTAAATGGCTTGAGCAAAGATTGGGAAGTCTTCATGAAGTGCGTGGTGGGTCATGAGCATCTACCAGATTAGAGCAGACTGTGGGATGATTCCACTCAGGAGGATATCCGAGAAATATCTCAGAGAAGTGATCAGAAGACAAACATAGCTGATGAGAATGTTGCTCTTTTGGCAAAGAGCAAGACGAAAGGAAGTTCTGGAAGGGACTTGAGTAAAGTCAGATTCTTTTGTTTTAACAAGCTGGGGAACTTTGCCTCTCAATGTCATGAGAGGAAGAAGAAGAAGGAATCTGAGGAGCTTGAGACAACTGCTATAGCAACCATAGAGGACTTTGCTTCAAAGTCCGACAGGGAATTTTATTTGGTTACCCTAGTTTCCAGGTTTGGTAGCGGAGGATTCGAAGGTGATGTTGGATTGATTGTGGATAGCGGATCCTGTAACCACATGACGGGAATCTAGCAAGTATTCCCAGACTTCACAGAGATTGGTCATGGCCGATAGGTGGTAAATGAAGGTGGTATGGTGAGATTTGTATGTGGAGTTGGGAATGGTAGATTCAAACTTGAGTTTGGGGGACTCTTGGAGATTGATGGAATTCTCTTTGTTCTAGGATTGAGTGTTAACTTTCTCTCAATCTCAGCCTTGGAGGATGTAGGATATTGCATATTGTTCAAGAGGGAACATGTCTTTATCTACAGAGAGAGAGTGGATCCGGTAGAACTGTAGTTGATCGGTAACTGGGTGGATAGGCTATATATGTTGAGAGGACAACCTATGATGTATGATTCAACATTGGATGAGGAGCGTGAGGAGGCTTCTGAGACTATGGTGGCGCCAATGTATCAGTCTTGCATTCCGAGAGAAGAGAGAGAGTCTCTTCTAAGCACTGGCAGAAGGCTCAGCCAGGTTGATCGAACCGATGCTCAAGATGAAGTGAGCTCAGGGTTCCAGGAGGTTTCCAGAACAAGATCTTCTAGTTCGAGTTCTATGCACGTGTTGCGGATGACTCTAGGTTGAGAGGGAGCTCCTACAGAGCACAGTATGATGGAACTAGATGATGGATATGATAGTGAGTACATTCCTCATTAAGAGGGATTGTTGAAATATAAGAAGGGATGTCCTCATTCATGTTATTGTGTTTTGTCATGGGGAGGACATAAAATCATAATTCCTAGATATGTTTGTAAAGTGACTTTTTAAATAAAATTCTTTTATAAAGTGAATGTACTTTATAACTTAAAGTGATTTTAAGTTGTGGGACCCAAAAAGTATTTAATGAGCATTTATTACTTATTTTGTAATTAATGGGGAGCATTAAATATGAGCCCTCAGATTAGACTTATAATAGCCATTAGATTGAGTTGGTTATGTAAGTTAGGGTTTCTTTGGAAAAGAGAAAAGTACATATACATGCTTAGGGATGTGAGAAAAACACACCAGAGAAGACGAGAGGAGAAGTTGAGAGATTGCTTGAGAGAGGAAAGTTAGCATCAAAAAGGGCATGATTCCTAAGAGAGCTAGGGCACAAATCCAAAGGAGGCATTTTCTGTTTTGATTTGCAACAGTGTTATTTGCTGGGATAAGCCGTATTGTACGGATATGTACAGGCCATACAACAACATTCTTAAGGAACGAAAACCGAGGCAAGCTTGGGCACGGTTTTTGAGGTAGACCTTGAAGAATTTTTTGGAGGAGGTAGGCCATAAAGAAGAGAAGGTACAGTAGCCTATTGTGGCACAAATTTTGAGGTGCCAAATTTCAGCAAATCCGTATAGCTATATGGACTGTGGCATAGTTTTCAAGACAAATTTGTGGGGGACAGTTTTTGTGTTGTGAGAGGTATTTCTCTTGGCTGAAAAGTGTTATTGATGTTGTTCTGAACTTTCCTGAAGAAAAATAATAATATCTCTCTCTCTCACTGGGTTTCCTCACATTGGGGTTTTCCCTGGCATTTGCCTAAATATCTGAGAGTTATGGGTTGTTGTCCATTATTTATTTTCCGCTGCATATTTTTCTTAACAATGTGTATTTCTGCTTATAGAAATTTCTGAATGTGGGTATGCATTTCTGAAATTTAAGAAGACAATTATCTCTAGGTAGCTAAGTGTTTGACGAAATGTGTGAATGAAATATTTCTCATTTTGTCATTAAAAAATCAACATGTACTCTGTGTTTTAATATAATTGATGGATGCACTCTGTGTTTTAAATATAAGTTGATGGAGAATGTACCATGTGATTTTAATATAATTTGATGGTGAGTTAACCCTGTGAAATTAACCTTCATTATACATATATAGACTACGAATTTACCTTTATTGCACAAAGATATTCATTTTATTACACAAAAGTCGCTTATACACTTTTTTACAGTGAGTATGGACAACAATGTATGTACAAAAATTTATTTAATGTATTGTATAGGGATACATTTAATCTACAACCATATCTAATGTATAGCGATATATATATATATATATATATATATATATATATATATGTTATCACACCTGTAATGTATAGCTAAACGTATGGTTATCACACCTATAATGTGTTGCTAAACGTATGGTTATCACACCTGTAATGTATTGCTATTGCCTATGTATTGTATAGCGGTTGCAATTTACTTATACCAACATTTCCGTTTGAAGGGATTTATGCATGCGTCTCTCCCTGGTTTCATTTATATATTTCATTTCCTCTTAATTGCATCCCATCCATTTAATTGGCTATCACGCTGAATATCTTAAATGTTATGACTGTTTTAAATTTGTTGCGAGTAAAGGTTAGTACTAAACGATTTTAATGTTCATTGACAACGTCGATTGTATGACAGTGTTGACTGTTACAATACTTATATTGACAACATTTTATATTAAGTAGTTGTATAATAATAAGGCATCATTATTAGCATTTATAACGAATAGTCTTGTGAGCGATTCATTTCATAATGAGCGAATCTTTATAATTTTATAGGTAGCTAAATCCTCGATTAAGGCATCGATATCAATGATATCTTGTTACACAGTGAATCTATCGAATGCAGCGTGATACCCCTATTGTTGCTTCAGTCAACGATTTAATGAATGCAATGCAATGATAGAGAATTAATGATCGCAGTATATCTCTGCATTTATCCCTATATCTATCGTAGTATGTCTATCATGATGTTTACTTTTTACTTGTATGGTGACAAGTATGAGGTTACTTGTTAGTTTATTTTTAGATTTTTCTTTTTATCTATCTTTTTAAAAGGTAAGGAGTTTTCTTTTCTTTTATTTCTAGTTAATAACGTTACATTATTAAGAGCTTCTTTGTAATGTTGTTATTCATGTGAATATGAATAGGCTTTATGTTGTAGGTTATAATGGAGATATTTTGAAGATATGATGTTTTGTTATATGTTAAATATATTATGAAGATTGACAATTTTTATTTTTATATTAAGATTTTGGATTCAAGTTAATTTTTATCAAAATTTTAAAACTTCTTATTTCTTATTATAGTTTATGTTTTTGCTATAATTTATGGTTGATCATATTTCCTTAAAAAATTAGAAAAATTATTTTATTATATCTATTTTTATTTTATTTTTATATTTCCTTAAAAAAATTTCACACCTATCACCTGGTGACGACATGAATGCTAACGAGGGGATCATTGCACACCCTAGTGGATAGAGACAATTGATAACTTGGTCGGTGTTTGTGCTTCCCGTTGTGGGCATTTGTTCATTGTAGTCATTGTTAGTGCTTGGGTTACAATGCCTTCGTGCATTGGGTTGTGAGCCATAGAGGTTCTAGCTACTACCCTTCGAAACCATTGTGTGAGGGTTGTGGATGTTGTCCTTTATCTTGTAGTCTTTTTCATATTTATGTCAGGCGGGTAGTCGTTTCTATGTTTTTTGTTTACGCATGTTTTGCCCATTTTATCGTTGTGTGAGTGAGATGAATCGTTGTTGTCTATTTCCCGATCTGTGTGTGTGTGTTCTTTGTCAAGTTGTGTGGATCAATTGTCATTGTCGTTTCCTTCCTACCAAAAAACAAAAATAAATTACACTTTTTCTTCGCTTGTAGTCATAACGTTTGGGGATGTTACACTTGGTTCCCATGAATGAAGGTGTGTGTGGTGGGTTGTTAGCTCTTTTTCACGCACTAAATTTCATTTCTACAACCCATGGTTTATGATGCTACCACGGATAAAGAGACCATTCTCACGTAGTAGACTCAGCTAGGGAAAGGGTAAGAACTTGAGTCTTTGTGATCAATTGCATGAGTAATTGTTTTGGAAGAGGGTGCATTAACTTCCTCATCAATGAATCAATATATACTTTAATGTATTAATACTTTATTAATATGTTACATTATACATGAATGTATTACCACTTTAATTTATATGTTAAATTAGTGTAATAATGTATTATTACATACATTTAGTTCACTACTTTATTAATGTATTATTAATATATTATTTTATTTGTGTATTAAAACTTTAATAATGTATTTATTAATGAATTTGTTGTATTAATATATTTAATGTCTCTTTTTATATATTTAATGTATTACATTATTAGCGTATTAATATTTTAGCAATGTATCAATTATTAATCTATTAATTCATTATATTACATTATTAATGTATAAATCAATATACCATAAATGTAAATTAATTAGGTTGATGTATACATGACATTTATATATTATTATTATATATTACATTAATGTAATACAATACATAGTAGACCTTTAATTTATATACATTAATGTAATACTTTCATAATGTATTCTTTTATCCCCGAATGAGTTGTCAGCAAGGCCCACATGTCCACTGGAGAGGGTGTCGCCTTCCAGAGTTTCACCAACCAAGTGACCAACGCATCCATTGCCCCCCTCTTAATCTCTCGATGACTCAAGGCTTTATTCAATTCTGCAAGCCCTCTACTAATTGTTCAAGTGAGCGTTCCTCTACTTCTTCATGTGGACAATGGAGGAGCATTTATGGTCGTCACCTTTGCGCGTGTGCGATCTTCCACTCCCAGTTTTATATTATGTTGTCGCTACTCAGCTGGATCAACATGTCTCTTCATTCTATGCTGTGAAAACATCCAATTTGTATCCCTCTCTAGCCATCACCTTCTTCATTTGGTTGCTCTCCGAGCCTTTTCTTTTTCTCTCTACATTGGCCATGCATCAACTTCATGGGAAGACAAAGAGAGGCACTGTGTGGTACCAAAATAAATCTAGTATGGCCATCTGGCCTTTATCTACTCCTTCTTCTTCGCCCAGCTCCTCGCCTTCATCCTCGGCCCAGTCCTCATAGGACTAGAGCAGACTTCCACCATTGTCCTCTCCTTGGGTTTGTCATGTGGAGTCGGTTGATCTCCAGGGAAATTCTTTGGTCTTTTCTCTTAGGCCAATCTAGGATTTTGCCTCTTCCTCGCAACAAACCCCAGCCCATAGAGTGAACTCACCTGAGCACTCCATTCCCATGCCATCACCCTTCAGCCCCTTGCCACCTCCCTCTGTCATGGATCCTCTAGAAGAAATCCCAACCCACTTGGAAGAACCAGTGAGCCAACAACATCCATGCTCTAATTGTTCTTCATTTGCAAGATTTCGTCGCTTAATGATGATATTGTATGATTTGGTGTGTGTTGTTCACAAAGATGTGGACGACTTGTGCTTTCAGTTGGAAATTATCGACAAGTGAGGGGAGAAAATTGTATCTATTCTCTCCACTTTGCTCGACACCCAACACTCTCTAGAACCGACCACCAATGCACTGACAACCTCAACGACGTTCATGGATCCTGCTATCCAGGTGGTGACATCGAGAAACATGGGAAAAAGAGGCAGATCGTTTGCATGAGCATCTACATATGCATTTGTGTCATCTTCCATGTCTATTTTTTTCAATGTTTTACATTTCTAGAAGTTTCCTCTTGAGCCATATGCAACATCTAGCTCACTGTTCTTTTTTGCATTTTAAGTTGTTGCTAGTTTCTATTTTCTAGTTGTGCTATGACTAGTTAAGAATTGATATTTTGATGTCCTTATGTCATAGCCTATCTACTTTATCATCCAAAATTATATAGCATAAATATAGTATATAACATAATATATACCTTAATCCTAACCTTAATATGAAATGTATTGTTTGGTTTATGGTGATCCCATTTAAAACAAAATAAACATTCGTTTTTACGAGCTCTATTTTAATTTTAATTTAATCATAGAATAGATCACCCATTCACGTAAGCCTGAGCACTAATTTGTTTTTTACTAATTGTTATTTTTTTTTTATGGTGACGACATTTAAAACAAAATAAATATTCATTTTTACCCACTATATTTTAATTGTTATTTAATTTCTAAGTTTATGGAACATATCACCCATTCACCCTTAGCACTAATTTAGGCTGAGGAGACGTATTGAGGACTACATCCCTCTAGTTCTTTGCAGTCCTTTCATTCTTCTCTTTTTTTATTTGGAGTCCTTGCATTCTTCTCTTTTGGAGATGATTTTTTATTCAATTTTTTTGTTTGATGTTAAATTTAAATTGATTACTAATAGTGAAAATTAATATGTAAGTGTATCCACTTGACAATAATTTGTTTTCATACTTCTTTATATGAAAAATTCCATTCCATAATTGTTTATATGCAAAATTATAATCCACGCGTTGAAGTGTGTTTAAAGCAAAACATTTGAATACTTTCAGCCCCAAAAAGATAGAACCATGTTCAAACAAATTCTAAGACAAAATACTCCATAAATGAAATGCATTGTGTTGTTTATGGTGGGGGCATTTAAAACTAGCTATATCTTGTCGGAGATATAAATTACAAGTTGTGAGCTTCACGCTGTCGCGATAATAGAGACGCTAGTTTTTCAGACACATCAAGAAAGAGTGTTAGCAAAAGCTTATTTAATGAGCCAATCTTTATTTTTCTTGAGATTTTTTATGCTAATGAGAGTTTGTCGAAATTTATGGTCGTCTTAATTGTTTTCAATCTTTTACATTTCTAGAAGTTTCCTCTTGGGTCGTATGCGACATCTAGCACACTGTTCTCTTTTTGTATGTCAAAAGTTTGTCTTTTTTATTTTCTAGTAGGCCATCTAGTAGGCCAAACACATCTGGACGAACTGATTTTCCCACGGGGCGACTCAGTTCATTTTGTTTAAATTCTGGTGTTTTTAGTTTTTAGAAACATGCTGAATTGGTTTCCCTTTATGGAAATTCAACACACACAATTCTTTAACATTCATTATGTTGCTGTAATTTTTTATTTTGGAAGGTAATATATAAACACTTAAAAAAAATCAGACATTGCTTTATCATTGTATTAAGATTTAATGTTTCAATGTATCAATTCTTTAGTAATGTATTTATTAATGCAGTTAAGTAGGAAATGTAATTTTTTAATAATGTATTACTTTAGTAATGTATTAATATTTTAACAATATCAATTAATAAAATATTAATACATTAATAATTAATTAATACAAAAATACATTGATATACATTAATAGTTTAATATGTTGCATTATACATTAATAAATTAAATTAATATAATAATATATTATAGTATTAATATTTTAACAATGTATAAATTAATAATTAATTATTTCATTACATTATTAATGTATTAATCAATATACTATAATGCAAATTAATAACTTTCATCTATATATATATATGACATTTATATATTATTATTATATATTACATTGATATAATACAATATATTAATAGAGTATTATTTTATATACATTGATGTATAAGATATTAATGTATTATTAATATATTGTTTTATATTGTATTAAAAGGTAACATTTTAATGTATTAATTCTTTAGTAATGTATTTATTAATGCATTTAATGAATGCATATATGTTTTTTATTATTTTAATAATGTATTACTTTATTAATATATTAATATTTTAGAAATATTAATTAATAATTTATTTATATATTAATAATTAATAAATACAGCTCCCGTGTAGGACACTCGGTGACGGAGTGTGTTGTTAAAACACTCCGTGTTGAAAAGTAACAAATTTGAAACCTATAGGGACAAAAAAATCCAACCATGTTAAGGGTTGGTGTGGGGACAAAAAATCCAACCATGTTAAGGATTGGTGTGGCTCAGGCCAGGTGCGATCCCACCGGGTGCGATCCCCGGGTGATTTTGATGGCTTAGATGCCCCTGAGTCATGGTTTCTCAAGCCAAAGGTTAATCTCACTCCCAAGAAGGTCGAGACAAATTAACAAACAAAAAAAATAAATTAATAAATACATTAATATATTGTCATCCCAAAGGCATGTCTACCATCAACAACCACTTTATAAAAGTTGTTGATATATGCCAATTAACATAATTTTAGGTTATTGCTAGTTTCTATTGTCTAGATGTGCTATGACCTGTTAATAATTGATATTTTGATGTTCTTCTCTCATATCCTGTCTACTTTATAAGCCACAATTATATAATAATATAATATATAACATAATATATACTTTAATCATAACCTTAATATGAAATGTATTTCTTTTTGTTTATGGTGATCCCATTTAAAACAAAATAAATTTTTTTTTACTAACTTTATTTTTATTTAATCCTAGAAAAGATCACCGCACTAATTTGTTTTTTACTAATTTTGTTTTTTTATGGTGACGACATTTAAAACAAAATAACTATTCATTTTTACCAGCTATATTTTAATTGTTATTTAATTTCTAAGTTTATAGAACATATCACCCATTCACCCCGAGCACTAATTTGAGCGGAAGAGACGTAATGAGGACTACATCCCTCGCTCTTCGCATTCCTTGCATTCTTCTCTTTTGTTCTTTGGAGTCCTTGCATTCTTCTCTTTTGTAGATGATTTTTTATTCAATTTGTAGAGATTACTAATAGTGAAAATTAATATCTAAGTGTATCAACTTGGTAATAATGTGTTTTCACACTTCTTCGTATGAAAATTTTCATTCCGTAATTGTTTATATGCAAAATTATAATCCACGTGTTGAAGTGTGTTTAAAGAAAAACATTTGAATACTTTCAGCCCCGAAAAGATAGAACCTTGTTCAAACAAACTCTAAGATAAAATACTCCAGAAAATAAATGCATTGTGTTGTTTATGGTGTGGGCATTTAAAACTAGCTCTATCTTGTTGGAGATATAGACTACAAGTTGTGAGCTTCACGCTGTCACGAAAATAGAGACACTAGTTTGTGAGACACATCAAGAAAGAGCATTAGCATTAGCAAAAGTTTATTTAATGAGCCAATATTTATCTTCATTGAGCTCTGTTATGTAGATGAAAGTCAGTCGAAATTTATGGTTGTCTTAATTGTTTTCAGTCGGTTTACTTCTACACAATGTTTTTGGTCTCATTCTATGTAAGTCTGAGGTTGTAAGTAGTGAATAGAGTAGAGCAAAGAAGTTAGAATAGAACAAAGAGAAGAATCGATAGTTAGCAAGAAACAAAAACTATGTAAGGAGTCGAAGAAGTCTGAGACCTCAAGCTTTGTGTTTTGTAAGCTTTAGAAGTTGTTCATAATTCATTGGAGAAGAAGGTCATCTTATTTATTTTATTCTGTATTAGCGCGCAACACCAAAGTTCATAATATATTATTCATATGTGTGTTGATATATTTCTGAGTTTCTGTTGTAAAAAATATATTATCTTTGTTTATGCTCAAGCTTAAATTCATATTTTATGGGTTGAGACTAGCACAGTTACAAGAAATTGTTTTATTAAGTGTTTTTTCACAGCGCGCATTATAGAGAGTGGTATGTGATCCATGCGATAAGTCCTGAGAGTTAAGTGATGAAGAAGTCCACTACACAGTCTTTGTAACTGATCTGTGTAGAGATTGTTTGCACGCTATAGATATGATATTTGGTATCATAGAAGGTTCTATCAGAGCAGGTTTATTAGAACAAGATTATTAGAGTAGTAGCTTTGTTTTAAGGTGAAATCATGACCCCTACATCCAATATTCAACCTCACACTTGTATAGGTAAGAATTATGAGTTATGGTCCTTCACTGTGAAGGTGTTATTGTTGGGTCAAGATGTATTGGAGATAGTCGAAAATGACTATGTAGAACCAACATATCATGCAACATATAATGCACTCACACAAGCTGAGAAGGATGCTTTGAAATATCAAAGGAAGAAGGATGGAAAGACGATGTTTTACATACATTAATCCATGCATGAAATCATACTCCTAAGAGTTTCATCAGCAAAGAAAGCGAAGAATGAGACTTATTATAAACTTCTTATCAAGGTATGGACAAAGTCACGACTTCAAAACTGCAAATTCTTAGAATATATTTTGAAACTTTGTCAATGAAAGACTCATTTTCAATAGATTCAATTTACACCCATTTTATTGGTGTGATAAATTAGATTAAGTCTCATGGAGAAACCATAGAGGATAAAAAGGTAGTGAAGGGGGGAATAGAAGGGGGGTAGTGAGAGAATACGAGGAAGGGGGGGGATATAGAGGGAGACAAAGAGGGGGAATAGAGAGAGAAAGAGGGGAAGAGAGAGTGATACTGAAACTAACAACCGTGAGAGAGAGAAAGGGTGGAATAGAGGTGGAAGACAAAGGAATGTGAGGGACAAAGGGGTAGAGTGAGAGAAAGATGGAGAGAGAGAGAGGGAGGGAGAGTGGAAGAGGGGGCGGCGAATAGAGAGGGACTTGGTGTGAGAGTCTAAGTCATGTCAAGGTAAGGTATAGCTCTAGGTCTTTCCATGGCTTGCGATCTCTAAATATTTCCATGTTTAGGCCTTACCATGTATAAGAGTGTGAGGGAGAGAGAGGGAGACATATAGGGGGTTAGAGAGGGAGAGTGAGAGCGATATAGAGAGGGGGTGGTATATGTAGGAGAGAGAGGACAAATATAGAGAAGGAAGAAAATGAATTTTAGGAGCACGCGCATGCTTGCTTGAATTCAAATTTTTTCAACACGATTGACAAGGTGTATGCTGACTTGGTTAGCAAGAATTTAAATTCACGATGACAAACCTAGTGGTTCAGTATGACAAAATTATACATATAGATCGAGTTGGCTATGGATATTTCAATTTTATAATTTTATTATTATTATTATTATATACTATTTTTAATCTATTTTTGTCTTCCCATGTATCAAAATCCTAGAATACATAACTTTCTTATTTCTGCTATAAATGTTTCTCGACTTAACTATTTCCAAAATGAATTATATAAAACAAAATAGGAGACCGATACCTACAATTTCAAAAAAATAAAAATTGTTTCGATCATGTTAAGACCCTTTTAGCCTGCACGAACAAAAGACATTGCAATTTCAGGCATATCTTGACTTTGATGATTTTAAAAAAATATAAAATTAATATTAAAATTCCCAAAAAATACAGAGAACAAGAAAAATGGGTTCTATACAAGTATACAAAGTTTTGGAATGAAATTCGATCATTAATACACTCAACACATACACTAACGAAAACATATACTTTATATTTTGTTGGAAAAATAAGGTGCCCCTCTTAGAAAAAATAAAATTTGACCTAGTTATTCACAATGTCTATGAATAAAAGTTGAATATTAGGAAATGTAATTCAATTTCCTATTTTTCTTCTTCTTACACCATATTCAAATTCATTATAAAAGTACCTTGAATAATCCCTTCAATTTAACATATTGTTGTTTTTATAAGATTGCATTGCCACTAATGAGTCATGAGAAAAATATGGTGTGTTTATAAACTACATTTTAATTTACTTATTTATATAATGATTTTATATAGTTGATTGAGTGTTAAAAATATATGATATATTTTAAATTTTGGTTAAACCAAGAAATCTAAAAGAAACTAATAATACTATGTATGTTTTTTGAAATCATTTTCCATTGTTTAGACTTTACCTTCATTATTATAATATTCTATTTTGTTTTAATATGTGAGTCATTTTTTTAAGTATATGATTCATTTTTTTAAGTATATGATTCATCTTCATATGTTTAATTTATAGGTTACATATGTGTGTGTTTTTTTCTTTTTTAATGTTGTTTTTTTATATGTTTGTTTTAATTAACTATATATGTGACTTGTTTTAAAATTAACTATATATATGTGACTTGTTTTAAATATATGATTTGTTAATTGGTTAGAAAGTATATATATATATATATATATATATATATATATATATATATATATATGATGCATTTATAGGTTGTGTTTTAATTGATTTATTTATATTTAATTTATAGGTTACATATGTGTGTGTTTTTCTTTTAATGTTGTTTTTATATGTTTGTTTTAATTAACTATATATGTGACTTGTTTTAAATGAATGTAGATTTGTTAATATATATATATAGTAGTATATATATATATAAATAATTTATTATAGGTGAATAAGTCAATTAAAAACACAATTTTTATAGGTTGTGTTTTAATTGACTTATTTATATAATAAATTTATTTATATATATATATATATATATAAATAATATTATTTTTATTTTATTTTATTGTATTAATATTTTAATAATATATTATTAACATTATTTATTTAAGTGAGATTGTTAGTATTTTATTAACTTATTATTAATATAATAATATATTATTATATTGAAATTTTATTAATGTTTTAATTAATTATATTTTACCAATGTATTTATTAATGCATAAAATTATGATGTTTTTTTTTTCTAATTTTAATATTTTATTAATGTTTTAATTAATTATATTTTATTAATGTATTTATTAATGCATAAAATTATGATGTTTTTTCTTCTAATTTTAGTAATGTATTATTTTACTAATATATTAATACTTTAATAATACTAATTAATTTCTTTTACAAATTAAAAATTTATTATTACTTTAACCATGTGTTAGTTATTAATGTATAAATTAACTATTATATTATATTATTATTAATACCAAACAATATTTAAAATTATTACCTTAATTTACACAATACATTAACATATCATTATGTTATATAATGTTACATTATATTATTAATTTATCAATAAATCTATATATATTAATAATTTTTTAATGTCTATATATATATAATAATTTCTATATGTTGTTATTAATATATATATATAATAATTAATGTATTAATAAATTATTAATTTATTGAGAGTTTAATATGTTACATTATACATTAATGTATTATCTATTTAATATATATTTTATAGTAATGTAATAACGTATTATTAAATACATTAAGTTCAATATGTTGTTATTAATCTATATATATACTAATTTAATAATGAATGTATTAATAAATTATTAATTTATTAAGAGTTTAATATGTTACATTATACATTAATACATTAGTGTATTAACTATTTAATTTATATTTTATAGTAATATAATAATGTGTTATTAAATATATTAAGTTTAATGTATTACTATTTTATTATTATATTATTAATAAAAAAATTTATTTATATATTAATATTTTAGTAAATAATTTTTTTTTATTTGTGTATTAGTATTTTAGTAATTTATTTACTAATATATTTAATATATTAATGTATTAATATATTTAATGTTTTTATCAATAAATAAATAATTTTTTCATTAATAATGTTACATTAGATTATTAATTTATCAATCAACTAATACATTACTTTATACACTATTTTAAATTAATACTTTAATTTATACATATTAATGTTGAATTATGTTATTAATATATCTATTAATATATCAATAATCTAATTTATCAATCAACTAATACATTACTTTATACACTATTTTAAATTAATACTTTAATTTATACATATTAATGTTGAATTATGTTATTAATATATCTATTAATATATCAATAATGTTACATTACATTATTAATATTAGTTTTTTAATGAATGAATAAACCAATATATATTTTAATGTATTATTACCTTATTAAGAATTCAATATGTTACATTATATATTAACTTACTATTATTTTAATTTATACATTAATTTAGGAAAGGACGATTCCTCATCTAATTAACCCACTCATACACGCTATAACGTTTACCGACCTAAGATGTGCAACAAGAATATGCGGCGACAAAGCCGCGAGAAGCATCTCCACAAGTAGGAGTCCCACCAGCAGAACAATGAAGGCTAAAGCAAACCTAGCCAAGAGACCTTGACATTGCAACCGCTCCAAGTTCCACCAAGTGTGTTTATGCACCACTAGTCAATGAATGTAAGGTGTTGTCAATGCCTTATCCCTGCATAGTGTTGGAATTTTGGTGACAACTAATTTTTAAGAATAGTTTTTTAGATCCTATTATTTTGAATTGGTTGTAACTAAATTAGACCAAGGATAGGAGCCCATTAAATGAATTAGTTTCTATAAATTTGTGTATGCTCTTAGAGGATGAGAGATATGTATGATTGAAGTTACTGTAAATCTCCTTGATCTGAATAATAAGAAAACTGATCCCTTCGCTTGGTGGACGTAGCCCAAATCTGAGGTGAACCACATAAAATATATGTTTGTTAATCTGTGTGATTGTTGATTGTGTACTCTGCATTTGCAATTCTAACAAGTAGTATCAGAATTTGAAAGAATGTTTTGATTGTGGACAAAGGCGTTGTTGCCTGAGCGTAAAGCATGGACAGGCAACTGGTGCCCACAGACTGAGCAAGGTGAAGGAGCGTGCAACATATCAGTGTGTGGGTCGTTTGGTACTAGGAGCTCCGTTGGTTTACATGAGCGTGCTGAGGCGCGCGTGTTGAGGGGGCACGATTTCATTTCTTTGTGGGAGCGTTGATTTTTGCATCAACGTTGGGGTTCCTGCTCGATGGGAGCGTCGATTTAGTAGTGGCCTTCATGAATTTCTAATTTTAAAAAACAACGGTCCTCTAACTGCTGAATGGAAGCGTCGAATATCCAATAGAATATTTCCATGGTTTTGTTAAAAGGTGCGAATATTTAATGGGTGAATGGTATTAAGAGTTAACAAATGGAATGGTGTGAATATTTTAAATTTCTCTTGATTTTTTTCACTTAATAGTTTTCATAAAGGATATTAAAATATTTTTTTTAAGAGTTAAACTTTTTTTTTGAGGATTTGGTAAAAAGGTCGTATTAAGGTATAAAATATTTTTTTTTTTTAAATATTTTTAAAACCTTTCACCATTATTTTTTGGGTTCAATTTTTAAGGATAAGGTTATTTTTTATATAAAAGGGACTTGGTTGTATAAGTAGTGTTTTTTGGAAAAAAAAATTTTCTAATGACGAGGACTGAAAATGTTAAGTTTGAAATTGAGAAGTTCAATGGAAAAAACAATTTGATATCTGGAAGTTTTAGATGCACAATCTTGTTGTGCAACGAGGCATGGTGAAGGCATTTTTGGGGAAAACAAAGAAACCCGCGACCATAACAGATGAACACTGGGATGAGATCGATGTGAAAGAACTGAGTGACATACACTTGTGTTTGGCCGATAATGTTATGTTCAACATTGTTGTGGAGAAGGAAGCAGTCGGTTTATGGACGAAGCTGAAAAGCTTGTATATGAAAAAATCCTTGACAAACAGGATCTTCCTGAAAATGAAATTGTATAGTTTGTGCATGAAGGAAGGTACAAAAATAGATGACCGTTTAAATAATTTTAATACTCTCTTAGCTCAGATGACTAACATGGGACTAAAATTTGATTCTGAAGACAAGGCGATTACATTATTGTGTTATTTTCCCACGTCATGGGATCACTTTGTTACCTCTATTAGTGTTAGCACAACATAAAGTATTGAGTTTGATGTTATTGTTGGAGCATTACTGTCTGAGGAAACAAGGAAGAAAACCAATTCAAAAACCTCTACATCTGAGGCGATGATGGTCAGAGCCAGACCTAAAGAAAGAGTACAAGTTCAAAGGGATTTATCTAGGTCAAAGTCGAAGGGAAAAAATATCAAGCTTAAGTGATGATTTTGTGGAAACCCGGGACACCTGAAGAAGGATTGTTGGAAGCAACAACAAGCCTCCAAAGACGACCCTCCAAAATAAATGAAGGAAGAGAACGTAACTGAAACAGGTTCGACAACAGGTTCAGGTATGACTGATGAAGTTTTATCAATTAGTATTGGTTCACGTCATGATCAACAATGGTTATTATATTCTGGTGCTTCAAATCACATGTGTCTTCATAGACACTAGTTTTTTACTTACCATTCTATAGATGATGGAATAGCTTCCATGGGAAATTATATCTCGTGTAAATTTGTGGGAATTGGTAGCATTTGAATTAAGATGTTTGATGGAACTCTTAAAATACTAACTAATGTGAGACCTGCACCTGAGATTAGGAAGAACCTAATTTATTTGGGAGTCTTAGAAACTCGAGGATATAAGAGTATTGTTCAAGGTGGAGTTATGAAGGTCTACAAAGGAATCTTACTAGTTATGAAAGTGAAGAAGGTTGGTAACATGTTTATGTTAGAAGGAAGCACTGATTCAGATCATGCGACAATGGTATCTGAGAACGATAGTGATTCTGTTTGAATGTGTCATCAACGATTGAGACATATGAGAGAACAATGATTAAAGGTATTAACTTATCGTAAGTTTCTTCCTAGTCTAAAGTCTTTAAATTTAGTTTTCTACAAACACTGTATTTATGGAAAACAAAATAGGCAAAGATTTAAAACCGGAAGACACACCAGTGAAGGAATCCTTGATTATATCCATTCTGATGTTTGGGGACCATCCCCTACTGTTTCATAAGAAGGATAATCATACTTTGTTACTTTTATAGATGATTTCTCTAGGAGGGTGTGGATTTATATGTTGAAAAGAAAGGTTGTTGTGTTTACTGTTTCCAAGCAGTTTAGAGATTTAGTGGAAAATATCACTGGTAGGTCCATTAAATGTTTAAGAGCTAATAATGGTGGTGAATTTGCGTCAATGGAATTTGAGAACTATTGCAAGGAGTTTGGGATTGATAGGAATAAAACTACTGCCTATACTCCTCAGCAAAATGGAGTTGTTGAACACATGGACAAGACTCTTCTAGAGAGAGCAAGGAGTATGCCTAATAACGCCAACTTGCAGCAGGAACCATGGGCAGAAGAAGTAACTACATCTTGTTATATGGTGAATTGATAACCATCAATAGAAATAGAGTGAAATATTCCCGAAGAGGTATGGAAAGGTCACCCTTGTAATTATTCCAATCTTAAAGTTTTTGGTTGTGAATCCTATGGTCTAATTCCGAAACATCAACGTTTTAAATTAGATCCAAAATAAAAAAGGCTTACCTTTGTTGGATATGGTGATGATATTAAGGGGTACAGGTTGTGGGATCCTACTTCCCACAAGATCACCATTAACATAGATGTAATATTTGATGAATCATCTCTCATCAGATCAGATGTAGATGTTCAAATTAAACATGAAGAAGTACCTAAGTATCATCAGATTCAGTTTGAAACCAGTTCAAATACATATGAAAGTGAACATGAAAAAGTTTCTTAATATGTTCATGAAGATTTTCCTGTAGAGGAAGACATGGTTGATGATAAAAATCAACAGAATGTGGATGAGCCACAAACTTCCCTAAGGAGGTCTACCCGGGTCAAAAATCCTCCAAGAACATATGACAATTTGTTTTCATCAATTTCTTTAAGTACTAATGATGATGAACCTTTGTGCTATCAAGAATATGTGAATGGTTCTAACAATGATAAATGGAAAGAAGCAATGAAGGATGAAATGAAGGCATTAGAGAGGAATGCCACATGGAACCTCGTAGAACTTCCAAGAGACAAACAAACTGTAGGTTGTAAGTGGGTCTACAAGCTGAAGAAGGGTGTTGATGATAAGGTGGAAATGTACAAAGCAAGGTTGGTTGTGAAAAGATATTCTCAAAAAGAAGGTACTTACTTTCATGATATTTTTTCACCAGTTGTTAATTTTGTTTCAATTCGAATTGTGTTAGCATTAGTTTCATTATTTGATTTGGAGTTGGATAAGCTAGATGTTAAAAATGCCTTATTACATGGAGATTTGGATGATGAAATTTACATGAAACAACCTAAAGGGTCCGTTCATAATTGCAACAAGAAATTTGTTTGCATGCTCAATAAATGATTGTCTGGTTTGAGGCAGTCGCCCAGACAATGGTACAAGAAATTTGACTCTTTCACGGTGAGCCAGAATTATACGAGGAGTGAGTATGATCATTGTGTCTACTTTAAGAAATTTAATAATGGCATGTTAATTATCTTAGTATTGTATGTTGACGATATGCTTTTAGCAAGAAAAATCATAACTAAGATCAACAGGTTCAAGGCTTAAATGGCTAGGACGTTCGATATGAAAGATCTAGGAGAAACAAGGCAGATTTTGGGCATGGAGATATTCTTAGACACGAGGAATGGAAAACTTTAGTTTTCACAACATAAGTATGTTGAGAAGATACTTTTGAGGTTTTGTATGAACGACGTGAAACAAGTTTCAATCCCTTTGTCTTCCCATTTTAAGCTTTCTTCAAGTTTATGTCCTAATACAAAAGAAGAAAATAAATATATGTATCGAATACCATATGCTAATGCAATAGGAAGTCTATTGTATGTGATGGTTAGTACAAGGATAGACATTTCAAATGTAGTTGGGGTTGTTAGTAGGTATATGAAAAATCTAGGAAAAGAGAACTGGGCAGCAGTGAAATGGGTGCTTTGGTATTTGAGAGGCACAAGTGATCACTGTATCACCTATAATAGTAGATGTGAATTAGATTATGGATATGTTGATTATAATTTTGCAGGTGATTTGGACAAGAGAAGGTCGACTTCAGGATATGTCTTTACTCTTGCAAATGGAGCTATTAGTTGGATGTCAAAGCTACAAAACATTTTTTGTTTATCCACTACAGGAGCAGAATACATAGCTGCTTCACATGCTTGCAAAGAGGTGGTTTGGTTAAGAGGTTTGTTTGGTGAGTTTGGAAGGATGAAGAACAAAGTAATGTTACTTTGTGATAGTCAAAGTGCTATTTACTTAGCTAAGAATCTAGCCTACCATAGTAAAAAAAAACATATATCTATCAAGTACTATTTTGTAAGATAGGTCATCAATTAACATGGAGTCTCTCTTGAGAAAGTGCATACAAAAGAGAACTATGCAAATATGTTCACAAAACCAGTACTTTTAGAGAAGCTAAGATGGTTGTTGGCTTCTCTTGGCTTGCAGAAAAGGTGTTGAACAAAAGGAGGGAACAATGTATCAGGTTAATTGTTGTCAAGGTGAATATTGTTGAAATTTTGGTGACAACGAATTCCCAAGAATAGTTTTTTAGATCCTATTATTGTGAATTGGTTGTAACTAAATTAGACCAAGGATAGGAGCGCATTAAATGAATTAGTTTCTATAAATTTGTTTATGCCTGTAGAGGTCGAGAGAGATGTATGAGTGAAGCTACTGTAAATCTCCTTGATCTAAATAATAAGTCAATCAATACCTTCACTTGGTGGATGTAGCCCAAATCTAGGGTGAACCATGTAAAATTTGTGTTTGTTAATCTACGTGATTTTCTATTGTCTTATGTGAATTGTGTATTCCAAATTTGCAATTCTAGCACATAGTACAAGGGAAGCCGCGAGATTCATGTATATCAAATATGCTCTTGTGCTTGCACCTTTGTTGAATGAGAGTAATATTTGGGGAAGGGTAATAATAGGCCAATATATATTCATTTTGTGGAAGCTTATTTTAGGTTGTTGGTACCTTGGTGTAGCATCCCGCTCTTGCGTGCACTAAGTGGACTTATTCTTTGAGGACACTTGCGTGCAAGTGATCCCGATTATTATACTATTGGGCGTCTGATTATGATTATGAGTCATTATGGATATGATGACATGCTATTTTGTTGTTTTGACATAGACATGCGCTATTGATTGGGTTTTATTGAGTGTTCAAGACTGTGGACCTCAACGATGTAGAGGCATCGATGAAAAACCTTGGACTATGGATCGAGTCAGGGAGTGCACTATTGGGTTTTTATTATTGTTGATATGACATATGGACATCTAATGAGATGTTATGATGATTGACTTTATTCCTGACATGATTCATTGATGATGTAGGCTGACGATAGCTTGACGAACAAACTCGCATGTGGAGTAGAGGGGTCACGTACGACAACCAAAGACATTGAGGGAGAGGTGTGGACAATAGCCCTGCAACAACCTACTAGCACTCTCTGCGTGGCTCAAATTGTAGGTTAACGAATACCTAGTTTGAGAAGACCCACGATGCCATGAGGGTAGACTACGAAAGTCGCTCACGATGATTCTAAGGGGTGTGCAATAAGTTAGGGGCCTTATTCCTTAGAGACCCCTATTCTCCCCCAAGATCACTTGGCAGAGTATTGACTCCAGGGGTTTTTTATGTCTACCAAGTTAGTCAAGAGCCGAGTGGCACCCTTGGAGCACGTAGTGCGTCTTGAAGGGAATTTCGCGCAAGAAAAAAATGGAAAGAGGTGAGTGACACCCTTGGAGAACATAGTGCATCCTAAAGAGAATGTCGCGTGAGAAGAAAATGGAGAGAGGTGAGTGGCACCCTTGGAACACGTAGTGCATCATGAAGGGCACGTCGTTCAAGGGAAACAAAATGAGGTGAGTGGCACCCTTGGAACACCTAGTGTGTCCTTAAGGGCACGTCACATTGTTAACTAATAAGTGAATAAACCTAGATGGAACTAGAACGAATGATGTGATAAGAAAGATTTAAAAACAATTTCCCTAATAAAATTGTCTCCGAGCCTAGGAAAATAAAATCTAGGTCTAAGTGATACTTCTGGTAAAATAATAATAATAATAATCATTAAACATGTGACGAGAAAGGGGTAAGAAATTCAATTAATTTATTAAAATCAAATTACTTTGGGGGATTAAATTTTTAAAAAGGGGGAAATGATTGTTTGTTACATATTCTAATTAAAATTTATTAATTAAAAAGAAAAAGAAGAAAAAAGGTAATTTTCTACACTTGATAATTTGAGTTTTAGATAAAAAGGGAAAAGAGGGAAACTTAAAAGAAATAGGAAACTAAGGGAAAAAGGGGGAAACACATAGAGAAAGAGAAACATAAGGAAAAAAAGCAGAATGACTAACTTAGTAAGGAAACTTGCCTTTAAGAACTTTCTAAATTGAACTCAACTAAGAATTTAGTAAGGGCGTAAGTCATTAAAATGTGTAAGGGAATATGAAGACACCTAGGAGCGATTCTAGGAATTATTTACGTGGGTGAGGGAAATAGGAGTAATTAAATAATTATTGAAATTGATTTTTTGTGTAAGTACGGGGATGGATGACATGTGTACGGTGGATATTTTTCTGAAATATATTAATGAAAATTAAATTAAATGGGAAATTGGGAAATAAATCACTTAGAAACTCTATATAAAGGATGGAGGAGGAGGAGTGTGGATCTCCTTTTCATGCGTAACGTTACGCTACATAATTTTGGCCTTGACCGACTTATCTTGTGGAAGTTGGGATATCCAGCTCGGGTAACGAGTGGTAGCTCGACCTTGCAAGGTGAGATGGTTTCTAGTTTTTCATGGGTTAGTGTGTGTGGACCCTTTGTGTATCGAGGGGCTAATGGGGAAGAACATTACCCCTAGCGTTGGTCGGGAGGTACGAGTGAAGTCACATCGATCGACAAGCAGGAGCTGGACGGAGCGTGCAGGACAACGACTTAGAGCTGTCACCTTGGACTATGATACACACGCTTTTATTTTTCATCGTAGATTACTATTGATCTTTCTCTTTCATTTTTGTACTTTTACTGTGTAAAGAAAAGTGTTTTACTTAGCATTTTTGTAATCGAGAACTTAAAGTCATCCTTTCTTTACGCTCACTGCATCGATTTGACCTCATTGGCCATCGATCCTTGATTGTTATGACTGTTTTATTTGTTTAATTGACCATTTGAAGAGTGTGTGTTTTATATTTCATCCTCATCCCTAGATCATTAGTCCATGCCTGAGCAGTTGGTCAGGAGCCGAATCGACGGTCGTCACTTCGATGCATAGCAACCTATAAATTATAATGCCCTTCTTTTTTGTGCATGGATGATGAGCGGAGGATATTTTTTCCCAGCCATTTACCTTACTTATCTCCACGCCATGTTGATCAAAACTTCGATTTTCTCTGCGTTTTAATTGCTGAATCTTGCATAAACCACTGAAACTTGAATGTCGAAACTCTGCGCATTCTTGTGATTGTTTGCTTCTGCGTTTTCCTATGATGGATTATCTCTGAGTTTTGAAGTCTTTACTAATCCTTTACACAAAAGATTCGCCATGGTTATCGTGTCTCATTAACCAGATTTTTATTTTACAACTTTCGTGTCCCTTCCCACAGCTATTTTACTTGGCAGATTTTCATTTTCGCATGACATGGCCTTAGTTTGTACGAAAAGCATGCACTTGTTTTACTAAATTTTACTCTCCATTTGTATATTGTTGTAGTCCAGATTATTATTTTGTTGTATTGCAAATTTAATCGATGTATTGCATATCTTTAATAGACTACGAAAAGTTACTAGTCTTAATATGCGATTTCACCATTATTTAAATGCGTTTTCCTATGACAAACTCAGCGAAGTCATGCCTGAATTGGTAGCGGATTCACCCTTTTTGTCTACGTTTTTTTTTAACCTGCGAAAGTCAGCGACATCACATAGTGATAGGCAACAGACTTACCCTTGAGAAAATGCATTTTGAATCTTTAATTACTCTGCGTTTCATGACTTTTGTCTGCGATTGACCCACTGCAATATCACTTTATCCACGTTTTTACTACTCCAAAAATATTTTATTATTTAGAAAGGATTTTATTATTCAAAAATGGTTTTAGTATTCAAATTCTATTGAGTTTCCACCACAAATTTCCCTCTACAAATCATTATGTTTGGATGACGAATTTTCCTTGTGTTTAATATCTTCAACCACACAATTTCTCCATCTACAAATCATTGTATTTGATGGCGAATATACTCTGTGTTTTTAATATAATTTGATGGTGTTTGTACTCTGTGTTTTAATATAATTGATGGCGAATGCACTCTGTGTTTTAAATATAAGTTGATGGCGAATGTACTATGTGATTTTAATATAATTTGATCGTGAGTTTACCCTGTGAAATTAACCTTCATTATACATATATATACTATGAATTTACCTTTATTTCACAACGATATTCATTTTATTACACAAAAGTCGCTTATACACTTTTTTATGGTGAGTATGGACAACAATGTATGTACAACAAATTATTTAATGTATTGTATAGTGATACATTTAATCTACAACCATATCTAATGTATATATATATATATATATGTTATCAAACCTGTAATGTATAGCTAAACGTATGGTTATCACACCTGTAATGTATTGTTATAACCTACGTATTGTATAGCGGTTGCAATTTACTTATGCCAGCGTTTCCGTCTGAAGGTATTTATGCATGCATCTCTCCCTAGTTTCATTTATATATCTCATTTCCTCTTAATTGCATCCCATCCATTTAATTGGCTATCACGCTCAATATCTGAAGTGTTATGATCGTTTTAAATTTGTTGCGAGTAAAGGTTAGTACTCAACGATTTTAATGTTCATTGACAACATCGATTATATGAGAGTGTTGACTGTTACAATAGTTATATTGACAACATTTTATATTAAGTATTTGTATAATAATAAGGCAACATTATTAGCCTTTATAACGAATAGTCTTGTGAGTGATTCATTTCATAATGAGAGAATCTTTATAATTTTATAGGCAACTAAATCTTGGATTAAGGAAGCTATATCAATGATATATTGTTACAGAGTGAATCTATAGAATCCCCTATTGCTACTTAAGTCAACGATTTAATGAATGCAATGCAATGACAGGGAATTAATGATCGCAATATATCCCTGCATTTATCCCTGTATCTATCGTAGTATGTCTATTATGATGTTTAATTTTTACTTGTATGGTCACAAGTACGAGGTTACTTGTTAGTTTATTTTTAGATTTTTCTTTTTATTTATCTTTTTAAAAGGTAAGGAGTTTTCTTTTCTTTTATTTCTAGTTAAGAACGTTACATTATTAAGAGCTTCTTTGTAATGTTATTCATGTGAATATGAATAGGCTTTATGTTGTAGGTTATAATGGATATATTTTGAAGATACGATGTTTTGTTATATGTTAAATATATTATGAAGATTGACATTTTTTATTTTTATATTAATATTTTGGATTCAAGTTAATTTTTATCAAAATTTTAAAACTTCTTAGTTCTTATTATAGTTTGTGTTTTTATTATAATTTATGGTCGATCATATTTCCTTACAAAATTAAAAAAATTATTTTATTATATCTATTTTTATTTTATTTTTATATTTTTTTAAAAAACATTCATACCTATCACCTTGCAACGACATGAATCTTGATGAGGGGATCATTGCATGCCTTAGTGGACATAGACGATTGATAACTTGGCCGGTGTCTGTGCTTCTCGTTGTGGGTGTTTGTTCATTGTAGTCGTTGTTAGTTCTTGGGTTAAAGGTTCTAGCTACTGGCCATCGAAACCATTTTGTGAGGGTTATGGATGTTGTCCTTTATCTTGTAGGCTTTTTCATATTTGTGTCGGGCAGGTAGTCGTTTCTATGTTTTTGGTTTACGCATGTTTCTCTCAGTTTATCGTTGTGTGAGTGAGATGAATTGTTGTTGTATGTTTCCTGATCTGCGTGCGTGTGTTCGTTGTCAGGTTGTGTGGATCAATTGTCATCGTCATTTCCTTCCTACCAAAAAAAATAAAAAAATGCACTTTTTCTTCGCTTGTAATCGTAACGTTTGGGGACATTACAGTTAGTTCCCATGAATGAAGGTGTGTGTAGTGGGTTGTTAGCTCTTATTCGCGCAATAAATTTCATTTCTACAACCCATGATTTATGATTCTACCATGGATAAAGAGACCATTCTCACGTAGTAGACTCAGCTAGGGAAAGGGTAAGAACTTGAGTCTTTGTGATCAATTGCATGAGTACTTGTTTTGGAAGAGGGTTCATTACCTTCCTCATCAATGAATCAATATATACTTGAATGCATTAATACCTTATTAATGTGTTACATTGTACATGAATGTATTGCCACTTTAATTTATACGATAAATTAATGTAATAATGTATTATTACATACATTTAGTTCACTACTTTATTAATGTATTATTGATATATTACTTTATTTGTGTATTAAAACTTTAATAATGTATTTATTGATTCATTTGTTGTATTAATATATTTAATGTCTCTTTTTATATATTTAATGTATTACATTATTAGTGTCTTAATATTTTAGCAATGTATCAATTATTAATTTGTTTTAATTAATTATATTACATTATTAATGTATTAATCAATATACCATAAATGTAAATTAATTAGGTTGATGTATACATGACATGGCATTTATATATTATTATTATATATTACATTAGTGTAATACAATACATAGTACACCTTTAATTTATATACATTAATGTAATACTTTAATAATGTATTCTTTTATTCCCGGATGGGTTGTCAGCAAGGCACACGTGTCCACCGGAGAGGGTGCCTTCTTCCAGAGTTTCACCAACCACATGATCGATGCATGCATCGCCTCCCTCTTAATCTCTCGATGACTCAAGGCTTTATTCAATTCTGCAAGCCCTCTACTAATTGTTCAAGTGTGCATTCCTCTGCTTCTTCATGCAGACAATGGAGGAGCATTTATGGTCGTCACCTTTGTGCGTGTGCGATCTTCCACTCCTAGTTTTATATTATGTTGTCACTACTCAACTGGATCAACATGTCTCTTCATTCTATGCAGCGCAAACATCCAATTTGAATCCCTCTCTAGCCATCACCTTCTTCATATGGATGCTCTCTGAGAGGCACTGTGTGGTACCAAAATAAATCTAGTATGATCATCTCTCCTTTGTATACTACTTCTTCTTCACCCAACTCCTCTCCTTCCTCCTCGGCTTAGTCCTCACAGGGCCAGAACATACTTCCACCATTCTCCTTTCCCTGGGTTTGTCATGTGGAGTGGGTTGATCACCAGTGAAATTCTTTGGTCTTTTCTCCTAGGCCAATCCAGGATTTTACCTCTTCCTCGCAACTAACCCCAACCCACAGAGTGAACTCACCTGAGAACTCCATTCCCATCCCATCACCCTTTGGCCCCTTGCCACCACCCTCTGTCATGAATCCTCTCGAAGAAACCCCAACCCACTTGGAAGAACCACCAAGCCAACACCATCCATGCTCTAACTATGCTTCATGTGCAAGATTCCGCGGCTCAATGGTGATACTGTATGATTTGGTGTGTGTTGTTCACAAAGATGTGGATGACTTGTGCTTTTGGTTTATTGTTTTGTTTATGGTGATCACATTTAAAACAAAATAAATATTCATTTTTCTGAGCTCTATTTTAATTTTTATTTAATCATAGAATAGATCACCCATTCATGGTAAGCACTAATTTTTTTTTGTACTAATTGTTATTTTTTTTATGGTGACGACATTTAAAACAAAATAAATATTCATTTTCACCAACTATATTTTAATTGTTATTTAATTTCTAAGTTTATAGAACATATCACCCATTCACTCTTAGCACTAATTTAGGCTGAGGAGATGTAATGAGGACTACATCCCTCCAGTTCTTCACATTCCTTGCATTGTTCTCTTTTGTTATTTGGAGTCCTTGCATTCTTCTCTTTTGGAGATGATTTTTTATTCAATTTTTCTATTTGGTGTTAAATTTAGAAATAAATAAATATAATAAATAAATATACTACTCAATTTATGATTGATTACTAATAGTGAAAATTAATATGTAAGTGTATCCACTTGACAATAATGTGTTTTCATACTTCTTTATATGAAAAATTCCATTCCATAATTGTTTATATGGAAAATTATAATCCACGTGTTGAAGTGTGTTTAAAGCAAAACATTTGAATACTTTCAGCCCCAGAAAGATAGAACCATGCTCAAACAAACTCTAAGACAAAATACTCCATAAAAGAAATGCACTGTGTTGTTTATGGTGGGGGCATTTAAAAATAGATCTATCTTGTTGGAGATATAAATTACAAGTTGTGAGCTTCAGGTTGTCACGGTAATAGAGATGCTAGTTTTTCAGACACATCAAGCAAGAGCGTTAGCAAAAGCTTATTTAATGAGCCAATCTTTATCTTTCTTGAGCTATTTTATGCTGATGAGGGCCAGTCAAAATTTATGGTCGTCTTAATTGTTTTCAATCTTTTACATTTCTAGAAGTTTCCTCTTGGGCCGTATGCAACTTCTAGCACACTGTTCTCTTTTTGTATGTCAAAAGTCTGTCTTTTTTATTTTCTAGTAGGCCATCTAGTAGGCCAAACACATCTGGACGAATCGATATTCCCATGAGGCGACTCAGTTCATTTTGTTTAAATTATGGTGTTTTCAGTTTTCAAAAACATGCTAAATTGGTTTCCCTCTCTTGCAATTCAACACACACAATTCTTTAACATTCATTACGTTGCTGTAATTTTTTATCTTGGAAGGTAATATATAGACACTTACTTAAAAAAAAAGAAGGTATTGCTTTATCATTGTATTAATATTTAATGTTTCGATGTATCAATTCTTTAGTAATGTATTTATTAATGTATCTAATGTATGAAATGTAATTTTTTAATATTTTTTTAATAATATATTACTTTATTAATGTATTAATAGTTTAACAATATTAAGTAATAAAATATTAATACATTAATAATTAATTATTACAAAAATGCATTGATATACATTAATAGTTTAATATGTTGCATTATACATTAATACATTAAATTAATATAATAATATATTAATGTATTAATATTTTAGAAATGTATAAATTAATAATTAATTATTTCATTACATTATTAATGTATTAATCAATATATTATAATGTAAATTAATAACTTTAATCTATATATGACATTTATATATTATTATTATACATTACATTGATGCCATATAATATATTAATAGACTATTATTTTATATACATTTACATAAGATATTAATGTATTATTAATATATTGTTTTATCATTGTATTAAAAAGTAATGTTTTAATGTATTTATTAATGCATTTAAGGAATGAAATGTATGTTTTTTATTATTTTAATAATGTATTACTTTATTAATATATTAATATCTTAAAAATATTAATTAATAATTTATTTATATATTAATAATTAATAAATACCTTAATATATTAATATATTATTGATAGTCTCAAAGGCATGTCAACTATTAACAACCACTTTATAAAAATTGTTAATATATGTCAATTGAAATAATTTTAGGTTGTTGCTAGTTTCTATTGTCTAGATGTGCTATGACCCATTAAGAATTGATATTTTGATGTTCTTCTCTCATAGCGTGTTTACTTTATGAACCACAATTATATAATAATATAATATATAACATAATATTTATGGTGATCCCATTTAAAACAAAATAAATATTCTTTTTTATCAACTTTATTTTAATTTTTATTTAATCGTAGAACAGATCACTGCACTAATTTGTTTTTTAGTAATTTTGTTTTTTATGGTGACGACATTTAAAACAAAATAACTATTCATTTTTACCTGCTATATTTTAATTGTTATTTAATTTCTAAGTTTATAGAACATATCACCCATTCACCCCGAGCACTAATTTGAGCCGAAGAGACGTAATGAGGACCCTTGCATTCTTCTCTTTTGTTCTTTGGAGTCCTTGCATTCTTCTCTTTTGCAGATGATTTTTTATTCAATTTGTTGTTTGATGTTAAATTTAGAAATAAATAAATATACTACTCAATTTATCATTGAAATTTTTGCATAGATTACTAATAGTGTTTATTTTATCATTGATATTTTTGCATAGAATATTAATAGTGTTTATGATTGATATTTTTGCATACATTACTAATAGTGAAAATTGATTGAGATTTTTGCAGAGATTACTATAGTGAAAATTAATATCTAAGTGTATCAACTTGGCAATAATGTGTTTTCATACTTCTTTATATGAAAATTTTTATTCCATAATTGTTTATATCCAAAATTATAATCCATGCTTTGAAGTTTGTTTAAAGAAAAACATTTGAATACTTTTAGCCCTGAAAAGATAGAACCTTGTTCAAACAAACTCTAAAACAAAATACTACAGAAAAGAAATGCATTGTGTTGTTTATGGTGGGGGCATTTAAAACTAGCTCTATCTTGTTGGAGATATAGATTACAAGTTGTGAGTTTCAAGCTGTCAGGAAAATAGAGACGCTAGTTTGTTAGACACGTCAAGCAAGAGCTTTAGCAAAAGTTTATCTAATGAGCCAATCTTTATCTTTCTTGAGCTCTGTTATGCAGATGAGAGTTAATCGAAATTTATGGTCGTCTTAATTGTTTTTAGTCGGTTTACTTCTACACAATGTTTTTGGTCTCATTCTATGTAAGTCCGAGTCTGTAAGTAGTGAATAGAGTAGAGTAGATAAGTTAGAATAGAACAGAGAGAAGAATCGATACTTAGCAAGAAAGAAAAACTATGTAAGGAGTCGAAGAATTCTGAGACCTCAAGCTTTGTGTTTTGTAAGTTGTAGAATTTGTTCATAATTCATTGGAGAAGAAGGTTAAATTATTTATTTTATTTGGTATTAGCATGCAGCACCAAAGTTCATAGTATATTATTCATATCTATGTTGATATATTTCTGAGTTTTTGTTGTGAAAAATATATTATCTTTGTTTATGCTCAAGCTTAAGTTCATATTTTATGGGTTGAGAGTAGCACAGTTACAAGAAATTGTTTTATTAAGTGTTTTTTCACAGCACGCATTATACTGAGTGGTCTGTGATCCATGCGATAAGTCCTGAGAGTTCAGTGATGAAGAAGTCCACTACACAGTCTTTGTAATTGATCTGTGCAAAGATTGTTTGCACGCTATAGATATGATATTTGGTATTAGAGTAGGTTCTATCAGAGTAGGTTTATTAGAACAAGATTATTAGAGTAGTAGCTCTGTTGTAAGGTGAAATCATGGCCTCTACATCCAATATTCAACCTCACACTTTTACAGGTAAGAATTATGAGTTATGGTCCTTCACCGTCAAGGTGTTATTGTTGGTTCAAGATGTATTGGAGATAGTCGAAAATGACTATGTAGAATCAACATATCGTGCAACATATAATGCACTCACACAAGTTGAGAAGGATGCTTTGAAATATCAAAGGAAGAAGGATAGAAAGGCAATGTTTTACATACATTAAGCCATGCATGAAATCATACTCCTAAGAGTTTCATCAGCAAAGCAAGCCAAGAATGAGACTTATTATAAACTTCTTATGAAGGTATGGACAAAGTCACGACTTCAAAACTACAAATTCTTAGAAGATATTTTGAAACTTTGTCAATGAAAGACTCATTTTCAATAGATTCAATTTACACCCATTTTATTGGTCTGATAAATTAGATTAAGTCTCATGGACAAACCTTAGAGGATAGAAAGGTTGTTGAGAAGGTACTGAGGAGTCTACTTCCTAAATTTGATACCCTTTTTGTTACTCTAGAAGAGAGGAAAGACCTAATTCATTTCAGTCTAGATGAACTGCAATCTTACCTCATTAATCATGAACACAGATTAAATAGATCAAATATGTCATTAGAAAATGGATTTCCTGCGAAGTCATCTATTAGTCATGGAAGAGGAAGGGGGAGAGCTAACTCTAGAGGCAGAGAAATAAATTTTGTTCGATATGGATGCAATAGGATTCCTTCAAATATAGGTGGAAGAAGTCAAAATACAAATATGAGACAACCAAGTAATCAAAAATTTGATAAATCAAAGATTGAGTGCCATTACTGTAAAAAGTATGGGCATTATGCATATGAGTGCAGAAAGAGACAGTATAATCAGAACAAGCATGGTAAAGATCAGTCAAACATCACAAATCGTCCATCCAACCCTATGTTTATGGAGTACCCTGAAGTGATGTCTATAATTTCTCCAGTTGAAGGAAATGTTGCTCAAGAAAGTCCTTGTGACATATTGTATCTAGAGTCAAGCTCTAGTAATCACATGATAGGAAAATTAGAATTGTTTTCTAGTTTGGATAAGTTAGTCCAAACTAAAGTTACACTTTGAACACATATCCAAGTCACTCTATTATGGAAAAGAAATATTGTCATTTTAACTAAACAAGGAGAGAAAAACATTATTGGGTGAAATCATGAAGGTGGGTTACACTTTTGCTTGTTTTATGACAAAAAAAACTGTATTTTCACAAGTTATTCAACTTCCGACATATAAAAGTATTTTTTTTATTTAGAATTTCACTTTACAGTAAAAACA